>JALIZH010017890.1:0-15126 GCA_030522465.1 Rhipicephalus appendiculatus
GCGATGATCTTTTTCAGCGAAATTGTTTGTTATACGATTTCTGAACTCCACTGCACAAAGATATGAAAAACAAAATAGATATTAAAAAAATTATATCGACGTGACATAGACAAAAAGCACTCACGCAAAAACAATTCTTACAAAAAAAAAAGAAAACAAAAGAAACATGATTTGCTCATGACTGCAATTTCCAAGTGCGCGCTTTTTATTTAAGTTTGTTTTTGCTAGGTTTCACTTTGTTTTCTTTTACCACGATTTTGACGCGCGAAACGTTAAAAATTTACCCCAGTTTAATTATCTTCAAGTAACTTTTCCATTCTCACCTCAGTGCTTTGTCCGATCGTCTTTCGTTTCACAATTACGTCACAAAATGCTGACTGATTCAGATGTCGGATTTGTGTCAGTGTTTCCGTTTAGGTTCACCTTCGCTCTACAGCGTAACAATATGCTGACTCACTTTCCCCGTACAGTGACTCCGTGCATCTTCATGAAGCTGACGAGGGCCTCGCCAACGTCTCTGAAGGTGAGCTCAGCCTCTTCCCAGCCTTTGTAAGACTCCAAGGCCTGCATACCCGGCATCATGGTCGGGTAAGGCATGAGACGGTAGACAGCGTCGAAGCAGGTCGCCTCGGCAGTACTTGTTGAAAACCTGACGAGAAAAGGAACGCAAGGGAGTCAAATAAACCAGAGATTGCGTTATGATGCTCCTCTTGAATGAACACTAAATGCTCGTTCACACCTGCGGCTGGCACCACCGCACGACCAAGTTAGTCGCGAAGCGGCTGGTCGTAAGTAGTAGTCGCAGATGGCCACTTTTGTGGCAAAGCGACTGCTTTGGCTCAATCGCTCCTGTTCAATTTTTCAGTAGTGCTAATGCACCTGTAAACCTCTGACCCAATCACACGCACAGGAAAAGGAAGTCAGCTTTTCGTACGGGGCAGACCCCATATGAGCAGGTGTGAATGCTGTGTGGCGACGGGCATAGGTCGCACGCAGGTGTGAACGGGGGGCCGCCTCGAATCGCTCTTTGTCGCCAGTCGCACATGATCGCGCGACGGGGGGCTAGCCGCAGGTGTGGATTAGCCTTAATGCTGCTTAGATTTACAAGTTAACACTTCTAGAACTCTGTTGCGATTTCGATGTGATACGATCATTTTGAAAAGAAAATGGAGGTCAGAGTCGTTAATTCTCGAGGTTCGCGCTATAATTTTTTTTGTTTACAGCATTTTTTCCTGTGTGTTTTTTTCCCCATGCACGTAAAAATACTAAGATCCTTCGAATATTTGTTGATATTTGTGCGATAAAAAAATCTGCGTCTAGAAATTCATTCGCTCTTTAACAACGCCCGTACTGTTAACCATCCTATGTAACGTATAAATACGAGAGCCTACCATATACCCCTATTGTTGGACACGTCACTAGCCGTTAGTTATGCATCCAGCTGGTTTCATAGGTTTGTACGGAAAACTTAATTTCCCCAGATTTGATTCCATTTGCAAGCCTCGCACTGCAGCGTCTACCCTCTTAGATATAGGCCTCTCCACTCCTGGATAACTCGAATTTCTGCAGTAATCATTTTAGAACAACTTTAAGAACAACCCATAGGCGTGGGCAGGATTCTCCATATGGGCGGGGGGAGCAAAGTTTTACTGCAGTAGACTCCTTCCATTACATGACATTCATAGAGTTTCTTTCCAAAGCAGTTTCAACAAATACTGTGGCTATGTGGCAGAACACCTGCTTGCCACGCATACGGCCTGGGTTCGATCCTCACTCGGATCTGGAAATTTTCTTTTATTTACATCTTTCTCGATTTTTCGGTCACGGACAAGATTTTTTGCTCACAACCAATGACACCGACACCAGAATTTCTGCGAAACGAGCTATTTAACGTTATCTCGTTAAAATGAAAATCCAGTTATGACGCGCTTCTCACAATGGCCTGTCGTTGTTCTCCGGATTTCCTGCGGTAAATGTGGGAACTGAACAGTTCCTGGAATGCAACGCCGTGGTTCCTCGGCATTCATCATTGTCAAAAATCAGTGTGGCACTCATCCTGCCCTTTTAACAGTGAAGGCACAAGGTCCGACTGAGCAAAGATCTGGGGCAGAACACAGTCGTTCACGAAGGGGGGTAGACTTGACGCAATACTTTATTAAATGGTCAGCCCTACCACCCACCCCACCTCCCAACCATGCTCGCGCCTATGCAAGGACCAACCCACCGAGTCCCATGTACTAAGGTTTAGGCGCACGTTAATGCACCCCAGGCGGTCGAAATTTCCGATGCCCTCCCATATACGGCGCCCCTCCTAATCATGTGATTTTGTGACAAAACTCGAACAATTAATACTATTATTTGTGCTAGGACCTACTGTTCTAACCATATACTTCGACCCGTAAGTGACAACAGGTTACAGGTCCAGCAAGTTTGTTTTATAATTTGTGTACAAGCTTCATTTTTACGAATTGGAAGATTTCATTCGATTTGTAAGCCTGGGATTACCCGCGATATTCTAAAATGCTCCGCAATACCGGCCTACTCACCGGGGGTCGGCAAGCGGACCCAGCTGACGCACCAGCTCCCAGGTGACGTAGTCGGTCACGTTGTGGGGCGGCACATCGTACATGAGGAAGTCCTGGTATCCAAGCGTGAGCGGATGGCCCACCGCCACCTCGCTCAAGTTGTAGGCGGTTAGCGACGGCGGCCAATCCGACGTCGAGGCGCCTCCCGGCAGCATGGACACGGTGGCGTAGTACCGGTCGGGGTCGTCGTCCGGAATGAGCGCAGTCAACCCGAGCACGATCTCTTCGGTGATCATGATGCGTTGCGCGATCGACTCTACGTTGAGGGCTTGGGGTTCGGTGTCGTTCGCATCGGCGCGAATATTAGCCTGAAATAATCACAGGTGCCGTGCAAAGGCCTTAGTCCCTGTCGCGTCTTCTCGTATTAGTCTTTAGTGACGCGCAATATGATTGACATTAAGTTCGCTTTGGTTTGAAAGAAATTATATTAGTAATAGAATGGAGGCGTGTGTCCTAGCACTCAGCGGGCCACTCCCACGACGGGACAGGTAGGTCTCGGAGACCTACCGCCACACCGTGGGCCCTATGGACAGCCAAAAGTAAGTTGTGCTTGTATGTCCGGACTCCTCGGAGCAGGGCACCACATGCTGGCCGATCTGTATCAGTGGCACGTATCGAAGACTCCCAACGCATACGTTGTAAGGTGGCTAAACCGCCACATTCGTTACACGAGTTAGTTAAGTAAACATCAATATAAAGCTTTCGCGTGTGAAATTTTCATCTTGATGCCAAAGTTCCGGTTACCGAATGTGAAGCAAGTGGAAGTGTTGGAATAAATTGTAGATTATCTTATATCAATTTATGAAATTAAAATGTAAATGAATACCTAATTATTGTACAGCCGGTCATCCCATATTTCTTCAACGCAATGCAATGACACACTCCATTTACATGCGATAGCCAACTGGTGGCAAAGGGCAGTCCTTAAAACGTAAAAAAAAATCACCGCCCAAGCACTCCGTACAAATGGTTAACCACCGAAGCTGAAATGTGCGGCCCCGGTGTTTAGCAGTGGGTTCAACCCGACGCTGCACTGAAGCCTTCCACAATTATCGTTGCCAGGTTGTGGTCGAACCACAGGTGGTCACAGACGTCGCAGCCGAAGCCAAAGTTCCGCTGGACGGACGGACGGAAAAACTTTATTCAGAAAAGCACCTGCAAGGTTGCCGGCCCGGGCTCAGGCCACCCGGGCAATATGTGCGGTGAGGCATAGCCTTTCCACCGCTGTCCGGGCCCGCTGGATTGCCCACAGTTGGTCGCGCAGGTCTGAGCTAGTCAGCGCGCTGAGCCATCGCTCCTCGAGAAAGTCCGGTTCTATATTGTCCTCTCGGTATATTACCGTGACCTGTGTGCATTGCCATAAGATATGTGCCATATCTGCGTGTTTGTGCTGACAGAGCTTACAGCTCGCTTCCGGGTATTGTCTGGGATTTACTCTGTTTAAGTGTACTGGATTTTGGAAGGTTCTGGTTTGCAATCTTCTCCAATCTGTTTCTTGAGATCTGTCTAGCTGTTTGTGTGGTGGGGGGTATGCTTCTCGTTGTTGCTTATAGTGTGCCAGTATGTCGTGGTACGTGACCAGTCTGTCTCTGTCGTCTTGTATCGCATATTCGTCATTGCCGCTTCCTCCGTCGTCCCCATCGCCTCCGCCGGGGTCGTCCCCCCTTCCGCGGTGGATGCGGGGTGTCGGGCCGTCACTGTCCGAGCCGTGGTGGGTTAGTTCGCGCGCGGTTCGGTGGGCCTTCTCGTTGAGGTTGGGAGGGATGCTCGTATCTTCTATGTTTACTTCCCCCCATGTGCGCCGGGATCCACTTGAGGCATTTGGGTATTAATTTGCCGTTCCGGAAGTCTTCTGCTTTGCGGTTTAGGATTTTGGCTGCTTCGGTGGAGACCCATCCCTTTGTGAAATTCCTAATGGCCATCTGGGAGTCACTGATTATTAATCTGTCTTGTTTTCGACCGTTGATTATGGCCAATGCGATGGCCATTTCTTCCGCTGCCTTCGACGATCTAGTCCTTACAGAGCCCGCTGTTACGATCTTCCCTTTAGTATCTACGACCGCCATTGCGAAGAGGGAGCCGCTCACAACCCCATTATCGATGTTCAGATTTCGGGGATACCGGGCGGCGTCTACAAAAAGCACCCCCTCCCGCGCGCCGTGGTGTTTGAGGATCGTTTTCGTGCGGCTTTTTCGTCTCTCAACGTTGTGTACAGGGTGCATATTCTTCGGGATGTTTTCCGTGATTATTGCGGATCGGACGTCCGGGTGAATCTGCGTCTTGGGGCCCTTCATTCCGTGGTAGTTTATGGAGATCTTTTCCATGATTTCCCTGCCCGCCTTGGTTCCGGACAATCGTTCGAGTTGCGCTATCCTCTGTGCTTCAGCGATCTCGTCCAGGGTGTTATGTACCCCGAGTTGTAGCAGCCTTTCATTCCTTGTGTATTGCGGTAGACCTAGTGCTGTTCTGTACGCTTTCCTAAGGAGCGCGTCGACCTTGTCTTTCTCGGCCTTGCTCCAGTGGACGAACGCCGCTACATACGTGACGTGGCTGATTGCGAAGGCCTGGACGAGCCGTACAACGTTTCTTTCTTTAATGCCCCTTCTTTTGTTAGACACTCTCTGTATTAGCCTAACGGTCGCCATGACCTTCTTTTCCAGGCGCGTTACGGTTTCCGCATTTGTTCCCCTGGCTTCGACCCAGAGACCCAGGACTCTGATCTTCTGAACCATGGGTATCTCCATGCCATTTCTAGTCGCTATCCTGATTCCCCTTTTGTGTAGTTCTGCTACGTCTCTGCACGGTGTGCCCAGTCTCTTGGGGTGGTATAGTAGCAGTTCTGATTTCCCCGGCGAGCATTCCAGTCCGGTGCCCTCCAGATGATTCTCGACTGCCTCCACCGCCTCTTGAAGTCTATTCTCCATCTCGCCCTCGCTTGTGTCTTTCGTGGTCCAAATCGTAATATCGTCTGCATAAACTGTGTGATTAATACCTTCTATTCGCTCTAATTTTTCTGATAACCCGATCATGACGAGGTTGAAGAGCATCGGTGACACGACGGACCCTTGCGGTGTGCCCGCACTGCCCATGTCCACTTGGATGCTCTCCTCCTCGTCTAGTCTGATCGTGGCTGTTCTTCCCGTAAGAAAATTTCTAATGTAATTGTACGTGCGTTCGCCCAGGCCGAGTTGCTCAATTCTTTCGAGGATGGCTGCGTGCTTGACCATGTCGAAGGCCTTCGTTAGATCTAATCCGATTATTGCCCTCAAGCCTCGTCCAGTGCTGTCTATGACTTGCTCCTTGAGTTGTATCATGGCATCCTGTGTAGAGAGCCCTCTTCTGAAGCCGATCATGTTGCTGCGGTATACGTTGTTAGACTCAAGGTAGCCGTTAACTCTGTTCAGGCAAGCATGCTCCATTACTTTACCGACGCAGGAAGTAAGGGAGATGGGCCGCATGTTCTGGATTTCTAGGGGTTTACCCGGCTTAGGGATAAGGATCACGTCGGACCTCTTCCATTCGTCGGGTATCCCCCCGTTTCGCCAGCACTCGTTGATGTAGTCTGTCAAGCGGCTCGTTCCCTGGTCGTCCAGGTTCCGGAGAATCTTGTTGGTCACTTTATCGGGACCTGGAGCTGACTTGGTCTTGATGGTCTGCAGGACTGCCCTGATTTCTTGCTGTGAAAAGTCTCTGTCAAGATCCTCTTTTGGAGGGCCCGAATAGTCCCGGTGTTCGACTGCTGGGGGTCTGTCGAAGTACAGCTTGACGATTTCGTCACCCATCTCACGGATGTTTCCTTTGTACTTGTGTCTGATCTTGGTCATTTCCACTTTCGCCGCCGTCTTGGTGGCCGACGGGTCGAGCAGGTGCTTGAGGATCTTCCACGTCTTGCCTGTGTTGATGTTGCCGTCCATGGCGTCGCACACTTCGTACCATTCCTGATTGCATAGCTGGACGCAGTGTGCTTCAATGTGCTTATTTAATTCCGCGAGTTTTCGCCGTAGATTTCTGTTGTGTTTTTGCCCGTGCAGGCGTTTCTGAATGGATTTTTTGGCTTCTATAAGGTGTGCGAGCCTGCTGTCCATCCGCGGTGAGTAGCCGCCGCCGCCACCGCCGCCGTCATCATCGTCTTCTTCTCGTCGAGCCAACCAGTCATCCCACTCCATCTCGGTCGTGGCCTTTTCTACATCTCGTAGAAGCTCCCTGTTCCATTCTTCTATGTTTTTGATGGGCCCCTGTTCGTTTTCGTTTCTTATTTTGCGGAATTTGTCCCAATCTACTAGCCTGATCTTGTTTTTCCTCTTCGTGGCGGGAGGGTCTCCTAGGGTAATTCTGAGGATCCTGTGATCGCTCCCCAGGTCTTCAAAGGTGTTCTCCCAGGTGATTCTCCCAGCGTTCCTACAGAGCGTTAAGTCTGGCGTGGTGTCCCTATGAGGGCCCGCACCGATTCTGGTGTGCGAGGCTGGCTCGTTGAGAATGGTTAGGCCGGCCTTTTCGATGAGGTCGGCCAGGTCTTTTCCCTTTTTTGACGAGTGCCCATATCCCCACTGCGTGTGCGGAGCGTTAAAGTCACCTCCGATGACGAGTCTATTGTCGCCCGCGATGGTCATAGTTTCGTTAAATAATTCTTCGAAATTATGTGTTAGGCCCTTTTTGGACGGGCTGCTGTATACGTTTAGGACAAAAGTGCTGCTCTCCCTCTTTCTGCGAGGCACGACTTCTATGAGGATGTGGCTGATGTCCGTGATTTTTTTCGTAACGCGTGGGATAGCGACCAATCCTTTCTTGACTAATGTGGTCACGACTATGTCTCTCCCCGTGCCTTGTGTGCGTTGTTTGTGGGTGGCGTACCCGGCAATTTTAGCGTGGTCGAATGTCTCCTGGAGAATTATCACGTCAGGTTTTTTTCTTTTTGTGGTTATTTTGATAAGTTGAGTCATCGTTGCTTTTTTGTTTGAGAAGCTACGGCAGTTCCACTGCCAGATGACGAGTCTTCCCATATTGGTGCCCGCCATCTCTACTAGATCCTCTTCTCCAGCTCTTCGAGCCGCTTCTCGTGTTTTAGGGCGAGCGCCTTCCTCTCTGCCTCGCTGTCGCTAAGTTGCACCACCAGCATCTCGAACATTTTCTCCATCTTGTCCGACAGCCTGTTTATCATGTCCTCGAGGACGTCTGTTTTTTTTGTGCTAGGGCGGGGCCTCTTAACCTCCTGTTCAGAACCATCCCGTTCTTTGGTCTTGGTCACCGGGATTTTTCGCTTGGCGCCCGGTTGTTGTGCTATCTCTTCTACCATTTCTACCTCCTCCTCCTCCTCCATGATTTTGGTCGATGGGGTGGAGACGGCCGCAACGGCGGTCGACGGAGGCGACGACTGTCCCTGCATTTTCATGAGTATTTCGTTAAGTGTTTTCTGCAGTGCGTCTATTTTTTTGGCTGACTCGCTGTTCTCTTTTTTTGCTTTTTCGAGCTCCTGTCTGAGTAGCTTGTTTTCCGTTCTATATTCCTCTACGCGTTTCTCTATGCCTTCGTACTTGTCCCTATCGTTACTGGCCTTGCCGGACCCTCCCGATTCACGATCGGCCACTACGTCTGACCAGCCTACCTTGCCTGGCGTCTTCTGTTCTTCTTGCTGCTTCCCCTTCGCTTCGGGCATCCTCCCCTTCGAGGCGGATCGCGACCCGCGTCCGGTCCTGGCTCTGCTTCTGGACCTTGACCTCGAGCCTCGTCGTCCTCGATCTCCCAGCCTGGACTTGGATCTTGATCTGGACCTTGATGTGGGTGCAGGGGATGGTTGCGTGTTGCTGCTTCCCCAGGTGTCCTGGTCTGATGAGCCGGCTTCCCGCTGGAGTTCTTCCTCATTCTTCCTCGCAGTCCACCTTCTTTGTTTTACCAAGTACGGCGTCTTAAATTTAGCCCTGCAAGTCCGGTCTGCCGTGGGGTGCGCCTCTCCGCAGAGCTTGCACTTGGGTGTGCATTCATGGTCTTCGGCAGGGTTTTTGGCACCGCACGCCGGGCACAGCTTGTCTTCCGGTCTTGGGCACACATCGGGTCTGTGTCCGAGCCTCCCGCACTCTTTACAAAAGTCTATTTGTTTCCGGTAGAGGGAAACTCTCATCATGATGCTGTTGAAGTACGCCCACATGGGGACCCTGTTGCCCTCGTACAGTAGTATTACTGTGGTCGTGCTGCCCAGTCTCTTGGCGTATGCCAGGGAAGGGTTCCTCGCGTTCACCAGTGCTTGTACGAGCTGATCTTGTGTGTACTTCAGGGGAATGTTGCGGATTATCCCCTTGGCCATCTGTTCCGGTGCCGAGACGTACGCGTTGGTCTCGTACTTCTTCCCGTTGATTGTTAATTCCTTGATTTTGACAAATTTCGTCGCCGTCTTCTCGTCGGGTGTGCTTATCACCAGGATGTTTTGTATAGGGTTCGGACAGATCGTGACGATTTCGTCGCTGCTCACCCCTGCTTCATGGCGTATCGCTTCGTCGAGGCTCGCTCTGCACGTGTTTCTGATGTTCAGCCCGTCCCTTGGTCTGACGATTATCTTGATTTCATCTGTAGGTAGCCGGGGCATCTTGCTTGCTCGTAAAATCTTGTTCACTATGCTCTTCCCGCCTCTGCGCGTCGGGCTTCTCGAGCGGATGCCTTGTTCTGTCTCTTCGTTAGGGCTCGCGCGGCCCTTTCTTTTGTACGTAACTTGGATCCATCCCTCGGCGTCGCCGTCCTCGGCTCGTCTCGTAGGATCGCTTTCGTCCTCTCCGGAATTGTTACTCGGGGTTTTCCCCACATCTGCCTCATCTACCTCCATTTCGGAGGTGCTTCCGATCCCTTGGTGTACAGCGCAGCACCGTTGGTCGCCCTGCCGGAGGCTGGTGTCCGCCTTGTCGGCGTTAGGCTTAGCGACGCGCACGTAGCTCGGGTGGTTATTCACATCGAAAAAGCTTCGAAAAAGGTCGCTCACCAAGGTTCTCGGTGTCGAAGGGTTCGGGCCGATCTGCTCTATCCGATGGTGGTCGATATTCGCGTATTTGACTCGATAAATCTGCGGAAATCATTCATAAAAGGCAGAGCCGACGTGAAGTGCGTCCGCAGCTACGCGTTGCCAGACGCGTCCCCTTCCGCTGGAGAAACTCTCGCCGAAAGCGGGCGTTCGTCCCGGCGAACGCGCTCCCGCAATCATCACGTCGACGCTGTTCGGCCCGCAACGCCGCTTCTTCGGCGCGCCAGAGGGCGCGCCGTGGCTGCAAGCGTTTGACCTTGCAAGCGTCGTACCCAAGCTCGCGCGCCAATGGCGCGCAGCTGTGGTACGACGCTCAAAACGACGTAACTGATAGCACAGCCAATGCAGACCGCTCGTGACACAGATGCCGAGCGGTTTTTCGTTTCTCCTAGCCATATACAGCTTTCGCTGTAAAAAATATTTTGAAACTCCTGCAGAAGCACCCCGTGTCCATCGTCTCGTTAAACAGCGTACTTCCCTCACCAAAGTGGTGAACCAGAGCACAACACGAAGACGAGGACGATAAGAATTAAGGACGCACAAGGTGCCTTGTGTGTCCTTCTCATCGTCCTCGTCTCGGTGCTGCGCTGTGGTTCACCATGCATCGCCAGCTCGCCTCAATCTTCTCTTAACCAAAGTCATCATGTGTAGTAATGCGTGTCAGCTAGAAGTGATATGAAGGAACATTAGGCAGCAAGTATGATTATTTACAATTAGCTCAGTGTTCGCGTTTGTTCCTTGCCAATGGTTCACAGAAATGGCAATCTTAAGTCGAGCTGAGGACGCCGTGTCGTAAAGAGCTAGTGCTGTGGTATTGAACGGTTTCAATTTTCATCATCATCATTGTCGTCATCGTCCCCATGTTACGTTCACTGCAGGCTGAAGGCTTCCCCCAATGATACTGAAACAATGCAGCCCTGCGCGAGCTAATTACATTTTATGACGTTACGTGTACTTCATCTTCATTAACTCTAAGCAAAAAAAAAAGTATGTGCGACTTTTTTGGGTGAGTCCCGACTTGCCCCGAATATGAGTCTCTTTAAAGAGGCACGTTAACTCTGGTTTGTCACGTGACTCCACGAAGAGAGTGTAGTGATCTTCTAAGATAGTTAACATGAGACAGAACTCGCATAAAAGAGTCTAAGGATTCTTACTTTCTTAGTGTTTAGAAAGAAAACGTGGCATTTCGGCTAGTTTACACATGAATGCAATGTGACGGCGAGACAGTTGCACCCGACCGTACACATTGAAATAACACCACCTATAGGACAGAATAAGCTGGCATTAAAACAATACGAGTATACACTTTTCGTTGCGGACTCAGACTGAGGGTGTGACCAGGATTCATCCCTGCTGCGTTACGGCACACTTGCCTGCCCCAGAATCACGTTGATGTATCTTTGGACGAAGTCCGGGTATCTGTTTTCGCGGCGCATGTGATCTCGCTCGCGCCGCCACAGCTTGAAGTCAGTGTCGGTGCGGAGGTCCATGGAGAGCAGTGGTCGGCCATCTTTCTGACGCCATGTTGGATGACGACGCAGGTCAAACAACGTCTGCGAGAAGCCGTTGCAGAGAGCGCGGCTAACGATCAGGTTAAAGTGTACGTTTCATCGTAAAACAGCGAACACACACGAAGACGAAGCTACTTTGCTAAAGTGTACAGCTGTACCAGGTATAGGCACCGCCATTTCGTTGCGCCACAAAAAAAAGTGATGAGCTATGCTTATCTTCGTCTTTTTATCTCCGGGAACAGTAGAGGCTATGAATCGTGCCATGCCACGAGCGCTGAAGTGACGTGAATGCTCCCTTTAGGGTGTATGGTGTGTCCCAAGTATTAAGCACAGAGATTCCAAAAAACGAAGGGGGGGGGAGAGGGCTTGGAAGTCACGTTACACAAACAAAACCTACTGCGTATTGTTCCCAGTTCAATAGAGCATCCGGCGGCAATTAGCTCTGGCATGTAATTACTTAATCAAAACAAGGAGACATTCATGCATGTTGGTCGTAATATTTGAGAGACGTCGAGCTGCTGCGCTTTTGCCTGCGTGGCTTCGGGACGTAAAACCCCGACAGTTAGTGTTATCGTTGTAAGGCTCACGAGAAGAAGTTTCTATGGTGTTTAATTGGGAAATTGCCTTGAGGTCGTAGTATAAGTCGATCATGAGTGCGAGCTCCACGGGGATTCTCGGCGTCGTCGTTGAAAGTGCCGAGCCCCAGGTCGCGTAGGAAGGCGACCAGGGCATCGGCATGGTGCTCCATCGAAGCAGCCAGGCAGCGGCTGTAGAGCAAGGCAGCCTTAGCCGAGCTAGACGGCACCTGGCGACGTCCCGGTGGTGGCCGTTGGTCATCGGTGGTCGGGGGGCTGCTGGTCTCCAGGCACGTTCAGCCTACGTCACACGTACGTAACAGCCGCAATTTACGACGTGTTCACTACGTCGCTGCTACGACCACCTTCCCGATTAGTTTTATGGCGGCACGCAGACACTTAAATATAAAATCTGGTGGATCCCACGCATTGTGGGAATCACTTTCATGCGAAGCAGTTAACCAGTAGCAGCCTATGCTGTATTTTATTATTTTTTGGCTTTGTGCCAAGCGTCACATAGTGGCTTGACGTATTTGTTTAAATTAAGCAGTTGTGCGCTTGTCTGAAGCAATTTCAAGCACTGGCGTGGCTCTGTTATAGAACATATTTACCTGCCATACAGGATGCCTAGGTTCGATTTCGGCTCGAGCTGTGATATATGCTTCCAGCGAGATTTTTCACCAATCAACAGCGCCGCCGACGCCGACACGGTATGCAGTTTCCCGGGACACGGGCCCGTTCACACATTCGCTTTAACATTCCCAAAGTCTGGGTTGATATGGACTGCGAATCCCTGGTGGCACATACCCGCATACCACGGGCCGCGATTGGCGGGTATGTGTTACACGTGACTGGTAGACAGTTTTTTATGACGTACGCTACAAGTGGAGCCATTCACGTCATGACCTGCTGATCGTGTTCAGCGTAGACTCTGTCCTCCTGTGCAAACTTTGATATGTACCAAGTGAAAGAGACGACCATGAAAGCGCCTAGGAGGCAGCTTTATAGATAGAAAAGGTGAAAGGGCCTTTGGTTTGCTCAGAAATGCTTCGCATTTTAAACATTTTGCCTGCCTATAAAACGTCTGCTGCGTACAACTCCGTGTCTGAAAACAGCTACAGAACGATTCACGCTTACATGGGAGTAGCGCGTTAAGCAGGTTTTTACTCATGCTCGCGTTCTGTGCCATTTAGTCTGATGCTCATAATACGAAAGGAGCGACCACATCAAAACAAAAAAGAAAAAAAAAACGCAAAAAAAGAAAAAAAAAACGGCAAGCCAGCTTGCATTTCGAACACGATAAAACCGTAATATACAGACCGCCTGCACTCTCTAAGACAAGGAATGTTAATATATTGTACTATCTAAAAAAGTAAACTGACTATCATGCAGGGCAATAGAAGGTATGCTGAAGCATCGTTCCCCCCCCCCTTTTTTTTTCTGATGTTGTAAGCCTCAATTATTTCAGATATATTGCTAGGTGAGTGAGTGAGTGAGTGAGTGAGTGAGTGAGTGAGGTGAGTGAGTGAGTGAGTGAGTGGTGGTGAGTGAGTGAGTGAGTGAGTGAGTGGTGGTGAGTGAGTGAGTGAGTGAGTGAGTGAGCGAGCGAGCTATCGCCCGCGCCTTCGTGCGAGCGAGCGAGTTCGGGGTGAGAGAGAGAGAATGAGAGACCCAGGTTCTCACCGATTGCCCGACGTGACGCTGGAGGTCGTGGCGTTCGCGCGCTGAGAAGCGATCCGCTGGAGCCCAGAGCGCGCGTGCCACGTCAGCAGCTCCATCTGCCTGTCGTGCGTGCTGGTGAACGAGTGCTCTCGCATCCATCCCGAGCACACGTACGCGTGCAGGTCGTCGCACGGGCTGCTGCGGCGGTCCAGCGTCTCCTGGAAATTGCACGTGAGCATCGTTGGCATTCAAGAGAACAATCTTTGATAGGGCTTGATAAGGCGTGTTTGGATTATTAAGGTCAAAATCTTAGATGCATCATCAAGCGCGAAAAGTTCCAGTCGGTGTCGGCGGCGTCAACACGTGTGATGCAGAAAATGATCGCGTGATAACCGTCACACTATGACGTCATTATGAAGCCAGAGGCAGCGGAAATTCATGATGTCATCATGACGTCACTACAGTGTTACATAATGGGATGTCACAAGTCCTCAGATGACACCGCCGCTTGGTCAAAGCTGTACCGATGTCCTGCCTCATAGACATTTTGATGATTAGGCGAGTACTTTTGGAGTTAAGAATTTAATTATGACTAATTAATTCTCATTAACGAAAAAATTAGTAGCGGCACTACAGTATACTAGGAGCAATATGCACTATAGATCTGCTTCGCGTAACGCCGTTAGAGGTGCAGCGCGAAGGTGCGGAACATGCGTAAGGTCTATAAAGCTTCGTGAGGTGCAGCTCCGTGAAAAACACGCGAGGTGAAGAAAGCTTGCGAGACCTCCAGTCTCCGGGGCAGTGGGAAACTACGTTGGCTAGAAAAAGCACCCAATGCTTCGGATCCCGGAGGCAGTAGTAGAGTGCACCGATCTTACAGATGGTACAGATCAATCTTAGCCGCTAAACTACCTCGGCGGGTATCTGTGCTCTTTAAAACTACCTCCGGGAATCGGAGACATTGGGAGCCGAGCGAAGCCACATTGGATGCCAGAAAGCTTTCGGTGTATTAGTAAAACACTGATCGGTACAATCGACTAAGAAGAAGATGATGGGTTTGGCCTTCGAGTCGCGTTAGGCAAATACGTAAGGAAGCGTGAATGGAGCTCATGTGGTGGTATCGAAACTCGTGTAATTTAAGAAAACTGCATTTAGCATTTAAAGGCCAACTCCGGCGATTTTTGACCGTGTCAGGGTAATGGTGCTTTTATGTTCCCGAGACACTCTTGTCACGCGCCCGATAGCTGAAATGCTCAGCAAATTCGAAAATAATTTTTTGATAAGCAAAAAGGCGCAATACCGAAACCGAAACCCAACCGAGTCTACTGTCTACGTATGACGTAGTAGTTTGTTACGAACCGGAAGTCGTGCAAGGCATGCCGGTCCCGCCGGCGCGGAATATCACACGCTCCTCCACAGAGAACCGAAAATCGCGCGCCAAACCAGCGAAGCGCCGGCCAAACACCGTCGCGTTGTGGCCAGCACAATATACGCTGTAGCAGCCAAAGTTAGCGAATCCATCGGCTGCGTCATTTCCGTCGACCGGCAAACCAACACGTCACACACGCAATGTTGCCAATAATTGTGGGAAGCCGGATGGGCGTTTGCAGACAATTCATTTGCAAACTATCAGCGCATCTCTCCAGCTTGAAATTTGGCATAAATGACGGAAATGTGCAAAGTAACGTACCCAGCGAATTTCATTGAGACTCCATTGACCTCGAAAAATCGCCGGAGTTGGCCTTCTTTTAAAGGCCTGACCACACGTACCCGTTGCAGCGCGTCAGCGC
>JALIZH010017891.1:0-64868 GCA_030522465.1 Rhipicephalus appendiculatus
TTTGTTCTTTTTGTGCGTCCTATGCGCTTGTGCATCGCGCTCAAAATTTCGATCTGCTTGGAATTCTTCGCGTGAAATCCCAAGTTGTTGCTATTGCATTCATTGCTTCACCCTTGCGGCGAAACTGTGACCGTTTTCCCCTTCAGAGAGAGAGAGAAAAGCAAAGGAAAGGCAGGGAGATTAAGCAGGTTGCACCCGGTTGGCTACCCTACACGTGGGTAGAGGGACTTACTGTGGTAGTAAGGCAGCTGGCGAAAGGTGGGCGCCGAAGGCGATATCTCCGTTCATGCTGCACTTCGGTAATACAGGCACAGCACTGCACCTAGGATACGGAGCACAACTCCGTATCCTAGGCTGCATGGTCACCCCACTCAATAGTGTTGCTAAAGAGACGAGCCCGTTCAATGTAGTGATTAGCTATGTTCTATTGCAGCAAAAATGTTTGGATAACTTTGTTGTTTCACTAGAATTAGGGACCCGCTCAGAGCTTGAAAAAGTGTGCCGCAACGGCCGATTAGACTGCATTAGGCAGTTACTACGAGAACCTCCGAACCTCACCCGAACTACCAGCCCGTACGCCGTTGACCGGATGAACTCGTGAGATAAGGTTTTCTTTGAGTTCTAACGAACATTTCGAGGTGTCAGGCCGTTCTGCGACTTTGCGCAACTGAACTTGTGAACCATGTTGTAATTTTATGATGATCGCATCACTGTTCCAGATGTCGACCATACTACGCGTTGCATGCCGCGAATATTTTGGTATTTTTGTGTCGCTGGGCATGCTTTTGTAGAGCGTGTGTTTATGGGTACTATGGTTATAAATAAATGAGACGAATTTGTAAATAGCGAAAACTCGTTGCTTCTTTGCACTCCGGGGCCTGCACGATTCATTTTGGGGTACATGCTTGTTGAGACGTGTGGCCAAGAGGGGGGTAAGAAAGTGTGTATAGTGGTGGGAGAGCAAATATTCGAAAGGGAAATTGAGTAAAGGGACTGAGTGGCGCTCCTCTTTGGCAGTAGGTAGCAGGGGGGACCTCAAAATCACTGCGCGCAAGCGGGCATCTCACGTGGTACGTTATTGTGTTTCGCGGGTATCTCTAGTAAGCAGAAAATTAATAACTGGCCAGTAGTATGTACGATGCTGTCTAATTGGACGTTTTGCAAAACGATATACAACATCTTATTGGAATGTTTTCCCTCGCATTGTTTTTCAAATATTCCACAGTTAATCTTTCCGAAACTAAGCGATTACGCAGAACACACAAATAGTGTTGCTTACACTATACAGGAGTCAGCATGCTCCATTTAGTCGCTTCCTGATTGAGTGCCCAGGCATATTTTAAAGCTTTGGTTAAATTAGCCGGAACGTCCTGTATACTATCAATCACTTCTGGTGCATACCCGCACTTTACGGAATATTTGATGCGGGTATACACCAAAGATGACTGAGGGAAATAATTTCGTGGCGTACGTGACAGACATGTCAAGTTATTCATGTCGTAACTTGTGTTCATCATACACTTAGGTCCGTCTATGCCAATTTCAGCATATACCAAGGCAAGGGAGCAATCAGCAGAGCACCAGACGTGGGCGGCTAGATAAAGAGGCAAATAGAAATGCTCAGTGTTGCTTTGGTGTTCTAAGGAATGCTTCGTATTAAGAAACAAATTGACGGATTGCTTACAGTACATGATGTCCCAGTCTGTTACTATAGTACTATGCGTAAATTAATAACTACATCGCCCGTGTTTTTCCAACTCTGAGAAGAAAAACAATTTACTTGCCTGGAATCGATATTAGCATTTCATTATATGTTTTACTAGTTGGTGAGATGATAGGGTTGACTCCAAATGTTGCTTCAAAAGTAAGGTTTTGTCTAAGTTTGAAAAAAAAAACAGTTAAATTTTGTTCGACTGATTTCGTTGCAAAGTATAATAAACTTACATTGTTCCCTCCGCAAAAAAAATATCTTGTTACAAACACATTGATATAGCTGGTGTGGTTAATATCATCCACCATACATGTTTCGTTAGAATTCTTTGTGGTGTTGTATACCCATATTTTCTCTGTCGTGTTGTAAAACTGAAATGAATTAACCACAACAAAACATTATAAATCTCTAAGGTTCACGTAACAATAATTTTGCGATATTTTCATCAAAAAGATAAAGGTCATGACTAAAATTTTCTTGAAAGTTTTTTTGGAACAGCAAATGAATATGTGCCGACCACGATCTCTGAAGCACTAATAGAAAACGCTTTTGTAGATCTTCCCTAATCAGGCACGAGAAAAGGTGCATCAGGCAGAGTACCTTTGTGGCCTGATAAATAACAATATCGTTTATGAAAACATATTGCATAAAAAAGAATAACGTTTATTATAGTAGTTTTGACTACATTGCTTCCGCTTGCTAAATGTGGTCGTAGTTACGCCTGCTTTCATTTGGGGATATATTCATGCGAAGTTGAGAGGCACACGTAAGTACCTACGTGCACAGACTGCCTTCTATTTTTTATTTGTTAAATTATTTTTGTCTTTGTTCTTTCTGATTTTCCTATTTTTAATGTTTTATATTTTATTTTTACTTTCAGTGTCGACGGCGTAAACTGTAGTTACAGACTACTGTTTCTTTTTTTTGTTTATTAGCATGTTTATAAGAGTGTTTTATGCCGGGGTCCACCAAGATTTCCATGACAGAAATACGTCAGCAAAATAAACGCGACCAGTCGGGAAAGAAACGTGCAGAACAATGTTGCGTTGCCGGGAGTCGAACCCATGACCTCTCGGTCCACGACGATGGCTGGCGGGCGTTAAACCCACTAGCCCACCGCGACAGTCATGGAGGGGGCTTCACGATACCGTCTTTCATATCTCACAGCGTTCTTGTTCGGAGGGTGGTGTCATTTTTTTGTAAACGGAAGTGTCAGAAGTGGAATCCGCTATTAGCTCAGGCAACGTGCCATTGCAACTACCGTCCCATTCAGCGCCTTTTCAATAGAAGTGTAATTTTGTCGACGTTTTGACACACCGCGAGGAGGCGGCTTTAACTCAAGCCTCGCTCATAACATTCATCCGTATTAAGATTTAGCTCACCGACGCTCGCCTGGCTATGGTGGCCAGCCTGGCTGTCGTACAGCGTTCCGCGCTAGCTTTGTGAGAAATCACGGCCGGACTAGAGGGAACACAGGACGAGCGTTGCGTGTCTCTTCGCGTTTCACGACGCTTTGAAGGTGAGCATACCGAATACCCGTGTTTATTATGTGCTTGTTGCTGCCACCTTTGCGGGGTATTCACCATATGTGGTGTCCGTGTATATGTTAACCACTTTAGCTACCGCAAATGTTAAATTATAATCATAAGCGTTAGTCATCGGGACGGAGACGCGCCGCGAGGCGTCAACGTGGGTGGGTCCACATCAAGCGGTGCTCTATCTGCCAAACACCAATAGTCATTGTACCAACTCTCATATATCAATGGACTATACACATAGACTATACACAACCAACTACTTTTCACTTTCGTGTTGTACCGATTCCTATGACGGAAGGATCATCTATGTTTTTTTAATATGTTCTTATATTTTAAAACAGTCCTTTTATTTCTACTTTTCTTTTAGATCACGAAGGCTGCAGAGTAGCCAGTGGGGGTCTCGCCTAAAAAAGAAGAGCGTCTGTGACTTAAGAAGCGTCAGCCAGATCATTCAGAAAGATTGATCGCTCGCTTACGGTGACTAACAACGAGGGATGGCACTTGACCCGGAAACGGTGGCCTAGAGGCTGCATTTTAAAACTTGATCGTGTAGAGTACGTGAGAAAAATAGCGTATGTAAAAATATAGTTAAAGGATATTTCAACATCTTTCCAGCCATCCGCACAGTCAAGTTAGCAGTCATCGCGTCCACGGACTGATAGGCGCACGTCTAAAAGCCTCTAAGTACAAAACGGATTAAGTGCGGCGGCACCGAGTTCGACGAATGATATCGGCTAACCGTTCTTTGTACAACGTATAGCACCTCCTGAGGAAGCCTGCGCCACTGCGACTGAGAATTGTAAATGAATGTTGAGGTTGTGGTATACATACTGTATTGGTGATTGTCTTTTTTTTCTCGTAATCACGATGAGGAATCGGGACGATGCTCTTTGAAATGGGGTAATGCCACTAGTATATCATCGGCCGGTGTTGTTTCTATTGTAGTTGCCAGGCTTGTAGGTGCCGCTGTTGAAAAGAGCACGAGGACGAGCTCGTAAAAAAGCCGATCAGGTCGTATTGGCTGTGATCGGACCAGCCTGACGTTCTGCTGTACTGTTAGTTACCGGTTTCTGTTGCGGTATATCGTGACAATATTATGCACTTCGCAATAGTGCCAGGCCATAACGCCAACACTGGATTGATGCTGATAACAAACTGCGGTGAAATGAAGCCTCTCAGTTTGTGCTTCCATGGTGAATCTTTGCTTATTTCTCTTCCTTTTCATCTCGGTAAATTTGCATGTTGGGAACACAGTGACGCACTTTTTCGGCCTGCGGCATCAGTCTTATCTTGATTTCGTAGCCACAAGCTTCTGGCAGTAATAACGTTAGAGTGGCGTGAGGATTTTCCTGCGGCAAGTATGCCAGCATATGTTGAAAGACAATGGCAAGTATGCCAGCATATGCTGCTGAAAGACAATGGAAAGAGAATGCGCCTGACACCAGTCTTGGACCACAGGCTACCGGAGTGCAAAGGCAAAAAATACACGTGGTAGGCTGATTTATACAAAGCTGAGGCTGATTACAACGAAGCTGTCGGTGCGGACTCAACGACGATGTCGCTTGGCGTTTGCTAAAAGAGGTCGCGTGACCAAGGGGATAGCACGATCCTCGTGAGAAGAAAGAATGTGAGATAATCGACCGCGAAGGGAAGGTGCCGGAGAGGAGGTCCTGACGGTCTGAAGACAAGTGTCATTATCACTGGTCAGCGCACCGACTGTTAATTGCAGTTATTTAAGTGCGCATTTAAAAGGTTTAGGGCAGTTTCGCACTAGCGCTGCCAAGCCTGAAGGGAGTACAGAGTTGGACAGGCTTCTTTGTTCCTCTTGTGTTTTTAACTCAAAAGCATTTGATGCCGCGGTCCACCAAGACTTCAGCGCTGTATTTATGTCACCGAAATGACGGCGAAAAACCGAACACGATCAAATGGCAAAGAAACAGTGCCCTCAACGGAGTTTAACCCAAGACCTATCAGTCCGCAACAACAGTTACCGGGCACGCTATTTGTGCGTATTATGACTGTAACACACAGTCATTACTTACAACGGGTTTGCATTGAATGTGGTGCATTGTATTACAGCAGTGTTAGATTGTATGTTAAGATGCCTTTCTCGAGTACAAGTGCATTACATTAAGTTAGAAAACATGTATTTTTTATGTAATGGGACACGTTTTTCATCGTATGTTTTCTTGGAGAGGGATAGTAGTCTATAATATTGCTCCATGTTCATGTTTCTCTTTGTTGATGCCAAGTTCAACGAATCATGAGCTTCGTCAAGAAGCTTTGTGGCGCTTAGCTGACGACCCTCAACATCTGTAGTTTTCGGAGTCTGATGTCGAATGAATCTGATTGTGCCGTACTATAATATACATGGCCGTGCTTGGTCTTCTTTGTACCGTGTTTTAGTACGTGTCTTTCTGTCTCATTTTATCTATGCATGTAGGGAAAGCTCCACCATAACAGCTCTTCTGTAAAACTCCTATCGCGCGCGTGTGCCGCAGAAATTGGACGAATCCCACTTCTTAACACATTGGTCCATTAAAAGTTAAGCAAAGTACACGCGGGCACCGAACACCGATTATGGGTCGCACGTTATAGCTTTTCTCCTTAACAATCTTTACTGGGTGCTTGGGGGGTGATTCGGCAGGTGCCAGTTCATGATGACGAACATTTTCTGTCTACCACACACGGCTCGCCCCCGACCTTAACATCGCTCCTGTAGAAAAACTTCTATAGCGCGCATGTGCCTCAATAATCGGAAAAATCGCAGTAGGCACCACACCAGTCCACTAAAAATGAACAAAGGAACATACAGGCGGCGAACAGCGATTAGGGTACGCATGCTGCAGCTTTTTTGCTTAATGATCTCTGCAGAGTGCTTGAGGGGTGATTCAGCACGTGCCGGTTCATGATGACGGTGTTTTATCTACGACACATGGCTGACCTCGACTTTAACAGCGCTCCTGTAGAAAACCTCCTATAGCGCGCATGTGCCTCAGAAATCGGGCAAATCCCAGTAGGTACCACACCGGTCCACTAAAAATGCCACATGTCTGGTGGGAACATGTAAGGAGCGACATCAAAATCTTTTAACGATTTGATAATAGTTCAGCAAAAGTTTTGCAGTAAGCTTTTGACGGCGCTATTGCCCTGTAGTATTTCCTTTTCAGAACTATTCCTTTCAGAAGTTTATCCTTTTCAGAACTCTTTGGAATAAAAACGCACTGGCATTTACAGAAAGACAGCCAGAGCGTCATGTCATTATTTTCAAAAAAAAAATATCTAGCAAAATGGAACGTAAGCTTTTTGAAAATTTTCTGCAATTCACGAGTTATTTCCTAATGGCCTAGTGGCACGCATCGTGCAGCTGTGCCTAACACAGTTCCGCAGTTGTCGCGGTGCGGCACTTCCTTCCACTAAAGTCTCTGTTGAGATGCTGCACTCTAAAACCAATTTGCTTGTTGAACGCCTAGTTAGGGTCTGGTGGTCCGCAGTACTTGCAGTCTGGTCCAAACCCGTTCCTACATCCGTTTGTTCACAGAGTTCACCTGTCGGCATTTGGGGTGGCAGCGAACCTTCGGCGCCGATGTCCATTTCACTCTCCCTTGGCTGAGTTACGGGGACCTCGTTCTGCACTTCCCGAAGCCGAACTTGACGGCATGTCATCGCTCTTGTCCTGCCTTCGTATCAAGAGTGAGCAACCGTCCCCCGCTGGCAGCCGTCACTTTACCGGGCAGCCATCTCTGTCCACTGCGGTTATAGTGTCGCGACCAAACTCGTGTACCGGGAGGAAACAAACGGGAAGGCTGTGCCGAGACCATGGTACTGACTGTCCCCTTTGTGCGCTCCCCGCCGAAGGAAACAAGCACTTAACGGGTTCTTGGTTGTGCTCCTAGGAACATGTGATGTGCGCGTCAAATACTCAAAGGGCCGGTTTGTGCGTCCTGGCGCCAACGCGCCAGGACACTGGCGCACGTGAAAGAATGCGCCAGCGTGGTCAGCTTGGGAGGCGTAGAAGAAAAGGAAGAGGAAGGAGGTTGAGGGCAGACAGGGTAGGGTGTTCGACGCGGTCGGGTGACCGGGCCCGCGTGTCGGCGCTCTGCGACGCGGCCCACGAATTGGTGCTACGGGCTCAACGTGGCCGTTGACGTTTTCTGCCTCCTACGCTCTCTTCACCAAAACTCCAGGTTCCTTAACTCCGTAACCCATCGGTGGCCTCTTCAAGACAGCGTGCACTCCTTGTCTCTGCGCCACGTCACCAAATCGTTCGACTCCCCAGCGGGTGAGCCCGTAGCGGTTTAGACAGACTTCGCGATAACACGCTACTCTTATCAGAGACTCTTACAAACTGATATTAAATGCGAAGCATTTCTTAGCGAACTTCGTCGACTTTGAGCGTATCTATCTAGGTATCTATTTATCTAGCCGCCTACGATTTTGTGCTCTCCCGGCCGTATCGTTAATGGGATTTATACCAAATTTGGTATGGCATAACATGACTCTATGACGAACGTAAATGGCTGGTCATATCATGAAAATCATGACTGACTTGTCATGAAAAGTATGATTTACATGCCCCGCTCATGGTGCGCTCGCGGCCATTTCGTTAGCTTGATATACACCAAATTTGGGATTGAGTGACGTGACTGTATGACGAACATAAATGACAGGTGGCAATATGCAAATAATGATTTGTCATGTGCGACATGACTTGCATGCCACGCTCATGGCGCGCTCGCGGCCGTTTCGTTAGCTTGATATGCACCAAACTTGGTATTGAGTGACGTGACTGTATGACGAACATAAATGACAAGTGGTAATATGAAAATCATGACTTGTCATGTGCGACATGATTTGCATTCCACGCTCATGGCACGCTCGCGGCCGTTTCGTTCGCTTGATATACACCAAACTGGGTATTGAGTGACGTGACTGTATGACGAACATAAATGACAAGTGGTAATATGGAAATCATGACATGTCATGAGCGACATGACTTGCATTCCACGCTCATGGCGCGCTCGCGGCCGTTTCGTTAGCTTGATATACACCAAATTTGGTATTGAGTGACATGACTGTATGATGAACATAAATAACTCTGTATAAAGTACAGAGTTATTTATGGAAATCATGACTTGTTATGTGCGACATGACTTGCATTCCACGCTCATGGCGCGCTCGCGGCCGTTTCGTTAGCTTGATATACACCAAATTTGGTATTGAGTGACATGACTGTATGAAGAACATAAATGAAAAGTGGTAATATGGAAATCATGACATGTCATGAGCGACATGACTTGCATTCCACGCTCATGGCGCGCTCGCGGCCGTTTCGTTAGCTTGATATACACCAAATCTCGTATTTGGTGTATATTTAGTGACGTGACTGTATAACGAACATAAGTGGCAGGTGGTAACATGAAAATCTTGGCATGCGTGTCATCTACAACCCAATTTACATGCCACGCTCATAGTGCGCTTGCGTCCAGTTCGCTAGCTTGATATACACCAAAATTGGTATTGCGCGATGTGACTGTATGACAAACATAAATGACAGGTTATAACATGTCAATTATGACATGCAAATTATGTAAAGCAGGATTTGCTCCTTCCTGGCTGCTTCGCATAACATCGATTCCCAGAGTGCGTGGGATCTGCCGGCTTTTTTCTGTGTTTCCTTTTTTTTTTGCTCCATGCGTATATGTGCTTGCGTTTTTTCCATGTTTTTCACAAATTGTCTTTCGAAACCTGAAAACGTCCTCGCCATTTTCTTACGGACGTTGTTGTCACCGACGCAACGTACTCCATCTAATCTAAATAATTCAAGAACCTCATCACAATGGCGCCCAACGTGTGGCGAGGCTGTTTGTAGTGTTGAACCGATAAAGGAAACATGGATTGAAACGTCGCGTCGCTGAGGAGCTAGGCCTAAGAGAGAGAGAGTGGTTGGGGAAAAGAATAAGATAAAAAAAGGGCGCTATTTTCTGCCTCCCGACGTGGGGGCACGGCTCAGCTTATGGAAGGGGAAGTAAAGAGGATAGGACGAAGAGAAGACAGAAACAAGGAGAGAGTAGCATGGCAAGAGGGTATCTTGTCAGCGCAGGCAGGAGCACGAAGGCAAGCGTGCGGCTCTAGGGCGGCGAGGTCTGCAGGAACGGCAAACTCGAGGAACGCACGAAGGGCCGGTATCTTCGACCGCGCGGGAAAAAGGAAGTCCTCCGCAGCTGTCGCAAGGAGACCCTGCAGGCGATAGCGGCTCGCCATCACACATCATTCAGCGGCCAAAGCAGGGCAGGAGCATATGATATGCTCCAGTGTGTCGTCATCGCCGCATCTGCAGCACGCAGGCGATGGGCAGCGACCCTTGGAGTACATGCGTGCCGCAGGCCAGACGCTTCCGGTCCGCAGGCGCAGCAGCAGCCCCCGCGCCCGCCCCCTCCAGGCCGGTCTCCGGAAGGGGCGGTGGCGGTTTGCCGCTTGCCACTCGCACATCAGGGTGGGCCGTTGGTAGCAGCTGTCGCAGTCGCTGCCGAGAGTAGTCCGACAGGGCTACCGCCTTGGTGACTGCAGTGTCGCTGTGGTGTGCTGCCTTAGCGGCGGCGTCGGCCTCCTCGTTCACAGCTATCCCAACATGCGAGGGAAGCCAGTGGAGGGACACACACACACCGCTAGCTCTGATGGCTGTGAGCTTGGCGTGCAGCAGCGCTACGGGATGCCGGCTTGGGCTGGCTGCAGCAGCGCTTGTAGGGCTGGCCGGGAGTCACAGAGAATCGCCGCGGGCAGCTGGGGTGTTGTAGCAGCGAGGTAGTCGGCTGCCAGGTGAAGACCAGCCCATTCGGCTGCAGTGGAGCTGGCGTGAAAGGGGAAGGCGGCACCGGGTGGTAGTTGCAGTCGTTGGTATGACACAAGCAGCCGCGGCAGAGCGGGGGCTGTCCCGGACAGACCCGTCCGTGAACAGCAGAAGATGCCCCCGTAGCCTGTCATGGAGATTCGCCACGGCTGACTGGTGGAGCTCACACGCTGGTGTCTGCCTTTTGCTGAGGTTGTCCAGCTCCAATTGCACGTGCAGGGGCTGCTGGTGCGGTGGAGGCGGCTGGAAGGGACAGAGAGCTTAGGGCACCAGTTCTGCATAGAGAGCGGAGATCTGTCCCATACGTGAAGCTGGTCGGCTCCGCAGTCTCCGAAGGACAGCAGCGCCTCCGTGGGCTCTGTGCTGGTGGTCAACATGATGTAGCGCCTGTCGCAGCATTAGGAGCGGCAGAGGGAAGGCGGCCTGGGCCTCCGCCAATGTAGCAGCCACGGGCGACTGGGGCGGGAGACCCATGAAGCGCCGAATCGCCAGGCGGTGTTGCCGCTCCAACTGTTCTTTACGGTGTGGCGCCAGCTGCCACCAAGGGCAGTCATAGGTTTGCGCTGCCGTTGCAGCCGCCTCGTAGAGCCGAAGGGTGAGCCGCGGACCAGGTGAAGGTGGCCTAACCGTTGACGAACTGAAGAAGTGGATGCGAGAGGAGGAAGCGCGTGAGAGAGATGAGTGTGCCGCCGAACGCGCGGCCCGACGCGAGCAGGCAGAGCGCGATGCGCGTGCACGACGGGAGCAGGGAGAGGGCGATGCGCGTGCACGATGCGTGCACAGCAACAGGAGGCGGAGCTGGAGCGCGTGAAGGCGGCGTTTGACAAACTCACTTGCGTCTTGCGGAAGCTCAGGCGCGTTGTGGTAGGCGTGAAGGCATGGCAGTCTTAATTGAGCATTCCGCGGCATCACAATTATGCTATATGCATATAACACCTGTGTTAGAAGGAAAACGAGGCGATTTTAATCATTGTTTCATGCTATTCGCAGTTGCGCCAATAGGGTAGCTATTGCCTGAATATAAGTTGGCCGCACCGAGCATGCTTCCAATTCGCGCCCACGAAACTAGGAAAGGTCCGATTGAGTCCTTAGAAGAAAAAGGTAGCTTCTATAGTGAGAAACAGATTTCTTACAAGAAGGTTTGTGCTTTAACATCTCTGGTAGGCGAAGCACTGTTATGAAAGAGGTTAGGGTGCCCTTAATCAGTTATATTGAAGGACCACTAAGTGTTCACCCAGTTATTGACAGCAAATGCCGTAAATTGAATTCCGCCTAAGTCTATTTAAATTCGTCGGCTGTACATTGTGCTACAGGAGCAGAAGACTTAGACATGTTCGTTAGCCATAGTGATAACTCACCTCGATTGAGGATGAAGTGTGCTTGAAGTAGAAGAGGTGAAGATAAAGGAGTGGCCCTTTGCGCAGGGAGGAGGAGGCGATTACTGAAGGGCTTAATGTGCAGTCGAAAGAGCATTCAGGTGAATGGGAGCTAGACCGATGCAGAAGTAATGAACTGCAAGACAGTAGCACCATATTTGTACAGTGGCATTTCAGCAAGAAGGCAGTTGTTGCGTCCACTGTCATACCATATGAATCAGTATCTATTTCTGATCGTAATGTGATTGCGTTTTCCCATTACCTGATCAGACAGTGTGTTGACATGTCGACGGCGATCATTCAGACGCCTTTACAGCAATGTGTTTGGTTCAAACACCTTCGCGTAAAGTGTTATGATTTGCAAGTAAAGGCTACGTTTGCACCCAAAGGATTGCAAGGCGTTCGAATTGGTCACCTCGAATCTGTCCTTTCCGAGACGCAGCCGTACGTCTTTTATGCTTTTTGCTTCAAAGCTGCTGAAACGCGCCATTCGTGTCGTGTGGGACGCAATAACTTGAATGCCCTGCGTATTCAACTAACCGGCTGCTGTTATGTTTTCCTTTAGTGGCAGCGAAACGCACTTTCTGGGAAATGGATAATTGAAAAAATTGAAGGACACTTTGTACATTCCAAAGTGTGTTCGGCGAAAGCGTGTGGCCATTCCACTGATTATGCCATGTCTTTTTTTCTTTTACACTCTCAGTGGCATAAGACACAAACCTAATGGGTGCGTGTTTTCTTCTTTAATTTTTTACCGCGAATCGCAGCGAGACGCGAGACTCGTCTTCCTCCGTTCGCATGAGTTAGTATTTTCTCGCGCTTTGCGCATCGTGCAAACGCCATCCGCGTTCCAGCTCTTAAGTTGACGGACCCTTTGTAAATTGGAAAGTGTATTCCGTGAACGCCTGGGTCCACTGAGACGGCGTCGGTCAGAATGATTGCAAACTCTGGGCACAGCGACGCTACGCAAGCAAAGCGAGAGCGCTATAGAGTCCGACGCGACCGGCGTCCGTCTGCGCATCCCGGCGGCCACCTGGCTCCGTGCCAGAGCTCGGATGGACGGACGGACGGACATTGGACGGATGAACGGACGGACGGACGAACAGGCAGACAGACGGACGGACGGACGCCGGACGAAGGTCGGACGGACACCGGACGGACGTGAGCATGAGACATTAAAGGCTTTCGCCTTAAAGATTACACCATCCACCGCTAAAGGGAACCATGTGTAGATGCGAAGCAGCGGGCGCTAACGCTTACACTGGCGGCGGCGTTGACGCTGGCGCTCATCGCAGCGTTGCACAGGAGAGAAACCTGGGGGGCGCAAAGCACGCAGTGATGGACGGGTGTTTCCTACTGGAACATCCCAATCGCTGCTGGGCAATGAGAGACAGAAGACTCGGACTGGACACAGAGACCCGCAGTCCGCTTTTAGTTAACGCGCACGCTGCGAATTCTTCATCGTTCGACAACGCACAGGAGAAATCTCCCACCGGCACCACCTTGCAGGTCAAGATCCATTGCCATATATACGGGGTGGCCAGTGAACGGTTGTGCAGCGCGAGCAGTCGGTATTTAAATGCGAAGCATTTCTTAGCGAACTTCGGCGACTTTGAGCGTATCTATCTATCTATCTATCTATCTATCTATCTATCTATCTATCTATCTATCTATCTATCTATCTATCTATCTATCTATCTATCTATCTATCTATCTAGCCGCCTACGACTTTGTGCTCTCCTGGCCGTATCGTTAATGGGATTTATACCAAATATGGTGTGGCATAACATGACTGTATGACGAACATAAATGGCTGGTCATATCATGAAAATCATGAATAACTTGTCATGAAAAGTATGATTTACATGCCATGCTCATGGCGCGCTCGCGGCCGTTTCGTTAGCTTGATATACACCAAATTTGGGATTGAGCGACGTGACTGTATGACGAACATAAATGACAGGTGGTAATATGCAAATAATGACGTGCATGTCATGTACAACATGATTTACATGCCACGCTCATGGCGCGCTGACGGCCGCTTCGCTAGCTTGATATACACCAAATTTGGTATTGCGTGACGTGACTGTATGACGAACATAAATGCCAAGTGGTAATATGGAAATCATGACATGTCATGTGCAACATGACTTGCATGCCACGCTCATGACACTCTCGTGGCCGTTTCGCTAGCTTGATATACACCAAGTTTGGCATTGAGGTATGTGACTGTATGACTAGCATAAATGACAGGTGGTAATATGAAAATCATTACCTGCATGTCATATACAACATGATTTACATGCCACGCTCATGGCGCGCTGACGGCCGTTTCGCTAGCTTGATATACACCAAATTTGGTATTGACTGACGTGACTGTATGACGAACATAATTGCCAAGTGGTAATACGGAAATCGTGACATGTCATGTGCAACATGACTTGCATGGCACGCTCATGACACTCTCGTGGCCGTTTCGCTAGCTTGATATGCAACAAACTTCGTATTTAGGGACGTCACTGTATGACGGGCATAAATGACGTTTTAATATGGAAACCATGACATGTCATGCGCAACATGACTTGCATGCCACTCTCATGACACTCTTGTGGCCGTTTCGCCAGCTTGATATACACCAAATTTTAAGGTGAAAGCCTTTGATGTCTCATGCTCGCGTCCGCCCGTCCGTCCATCCGTCCCTCCAGCCGTGCCCTGGCGCAGTGCCAGGTGGGCGCCGGGGCGCGCAAACGGACGCCGGTCGCGTTGGACTCTACAGCGCTCGCGCTTTGCTTGCATAACATCGCATTGCTTAGCGTCTCTAATCATGCTAGGAGGGAGAAGCGCGCATCACATTTCATTCTGACCGACCCCGTCTCAGTGGGCACAGGCGTTCGAGGAACACACTTTGGAATTGACAAATTGTCCGTCAATTTAAACGCTGGAACGCGGATGGCGTCTGCACGATGCGCAGAGCGCGAGAATACGAGCGCACGCGAAATGGAGGCAGATTGGTCTCGCGTCTCGCTGTGATTTGAGGTAAAAAATTAAGCGAACATAAGTGGCAGGTGGTAACATGTAAATCTTGGCATGAATGTCATCTACAATGCCATTTACATGCCACGCTCGTGGTGCGCTTGCGTCCAATTCGCTAGCTTAATATACACCAAAATTGGTATTGCGGGATGTGACGATATAGCGAACATAAGTGGCAGGTGGTAACATGAAAATCATGGCATGCATGTCATCTACAATGCCATTTACATGCCACGCTCATGGTGCGCTTTCGTCCATTTCGCTAGATTGATATACAACAAAATTTGTATTTCGTGACGTGACTGTTTGACGAACACAAATGACAGGTCATATCATGTAAATAATGACCTGCATATTATGTACAGCATGATTTGCTCCTTGCTGGCTGCTTCGCATCACATCGATTCCCACGGTGCGTGGGATCTGCCGGTTTTTTTTCAACCAAGAAACTCGCTAGCAGACGCTGCCTGCGTCGGCGTTGCGTGGCGAGAGAGGGGGAGCGTAGGAGAGGGGGGAGGGGACGCGCATGCGCATTGGGGGTGTGGTTGCCGCGGGGGGGGATGCCTAGAGGAGAGAGATGGGGGAAGGGACGCGCATGCGCAGTGAGGGTGTAGACGCCGCGGGGGAGGGATGCCTAGAGGAGATAGAGAGAGGAGGAAGCGTAGGAGAGGGAGGGGCAGGGGGACGCGCATCCGCAATGGGGGGTGTAAGCGCCGCGGGAGGGATGCCTAGAGGGGGGGGAGGGTAGGAGAGAGAGGGGGGAGGGGACGCGCATGCGCAATGGGTGTGTAAACACCGCGGGAGGGAGGGATACCTAGAGGAGAGAGAGAGGGGAAGCGCAGGAGAGGAGGTGCGTGGGGAGGGTTTGCGCATGTGCAGTGAGGTGGTCAGGACGCACACCACCAGCACTACCGCCGGACGGACGGACGGACGGACGCCGGACGGACACCGGACGGATGGACACCGGACGGACGGACACCGGACGGACGTGAGCATGAGACATTAAAGGCTTTCGCCTTAAAAATTTCTTTACTCTAACCATAGGTGTTCATCAAACTTTTCGGGATGCACTTAAACTGCGCATTGCACGTGGGGTGTGCATGTCAAGTGATAAGTATACTGAACCATGTTAGAAATTTATACTTGATGTTTGAAAGTGCGTAACCAGTTGTGAAGTGTGAAGTTTACGGTGTCTGTGTAAAGCGCACATATATGTCCTTTTGTTTATGTTGACTCACCAACAAAAGACTTAAACGGGGGCCTGTGCGATGTGCGCGTGAAATACTCATAGGGATGGCGGTGTGTTGCGTGATAGAAGAAGAAAAGAGGACGAGGACACTGGTGCACGTAGGCGAACGTGGAACAGTGCACCACCGTGGTGAGATTGGGAGGTGTAGAAGAAAAAGAAGAGGAAGGAGGTTGAGGGCAGACGAGGTGGGGTGTCCGACGCGGTCGGGTGACCGGGCCCGAGCGTCGACCCTCTGGGATGCGACTCACGGGTTGTTGCTACGGGCTCAACGTGGTCGCTGACGTCCTCTAGCTCCTAGGCTCCCTTCAACAAAGCTCCAGGTTCAAGCCAGCGTGCACACCTCGTCTATGCGCCACGTCACCTCGCATCGCCGAAAGCATTGGACTCCGCAGCGGGTGAGCCCGTAGCGGTTTAGACAGACTTTTCGACAAGACGCTAAGCTTATCGGATGCTCTTATTAGCTCATATTTCTGCGTTTTTTTTTCCTGTATGCGTGTATGTGCTTCTGTTTTTCTATGTTTTTCCTAAATTGTCGTTCGAAACCTGGTGGTTGGGTGGTTGTCTATTTTCCCTTTCTTAACCGTTCGGCTGCCTTGCGGCATTCCGCCGAAGTCATTTGCATTACTTCTGTCCATGTGCTTCGAGTTGTCGATGAATTCGCCCTCGCGCTGCCGATTGCTAGCTTCCTGGTTGCTCAATTGGTATAGCGACCGCCCAGGAAAGGCGTTAGTTTCGGGTTCGAACCCCGGACCACGACGAATTTTTCGGCAACTAAGTTTGTTTTTCTTTCTGAGAAATCCGTAGGGATTTCCTCGTGGCATTGTGCTACAATTAGGTGGTTGTCTATTTTCCCTTTCTTAACCCTTCTGCGGCCTTGCGGGATTCCGCAGAACTCATTTGCATTAGTACACTTGTATACACTCTTTGGTATCACACTCACCGGTAAGCCAGTTTCGAATAATATGCTCAGTTTCTACGCTCCCTACGTCAAAACTTTCTCGAGAGGCCGCGACACGTCTCTGTGAGTCGCGCAGTATGCTACCAAGGCAAGCATAAATTATTCACTCACAATCTCATCTTCTTCCCCGGCATATGAAAAAGACGTCCGGAAGCGGCTTCTGTGGCATACCCTGGTGAGATGTCCCTTCCTTTCGCACTGACAGCGTTTGCTGTTCCGGTAAGTGCACAAGTTGGAATCATGCGGCCCGTCACAACGTTCGCACAGTAGGCGACTGCTTTCCAGGTTGCTGCTTAGTGCCCGTGTCTTCCATCGTCGCTGTGGTGCAGGACGTTGAGGGTACAACTTCCGTTTCCCACGTCAGTCCCCCTGCATGTCTGGGACGATTCCCTGCGACTTCTCACAAGTCCTGACGAACTTCTCGGCGTCTTTCAAGTGCAGCTTACCTAGCGTCAACAGAGGATGCCGTGCGTCGTCGTCCCGGATACCAAAAACGATGTGATCTCGCAAAATACGGTACATTATGCTGCCTAAGCTGCAGCTTTCGGCTGGCCTCCTATGTTCAGCGATGAAATCGCGGACACTCTGCCCTTCTTTTTGCTTCCGTATCGAGAATGCGTAACTGGCTGTAATTTCATTAGCTTGCGGGCTGTACTTATCTCCCAGACATTCCACAACCTCGTCGTAGGGCAAGCTGTTGACCGATTTGGTCGGATTACATCCATGTAAGATACGTACAACGCTGTCGCTCAGCGAACAAATCAGCAAAGCTCGGTGCCTCGCGGGATCCATTACTTAATTTTTCTCGTAGAAGGTTTCCAGGCGTGTGCGGTACGTACTCCAGCTTGCGGCTGTTCCGTCGAAAGCTGTTGGGCGAGATGTCATGGCTTGAGGTCGCCAGTCTTCACCAGAAGGTTACACCGGAGTTATATCCCAACCCCGTCGCCACTAAAATGTTGCTAACGACACACGCCGGGACCACAAGTAAAACCGGGCTTATTCCAGACACATTCGATCGTCGTCTTCATCAGACTTGGAAATCTTGGAGGCACGGGCCGTGCACATGCGCCTAGGCGCAGTTCCGCAGTTGGTGCGTTGTGGAAACTTCCGCAGGCGGTTCAGCGTGGTTGTGAATGAGGATATCATCGCGCGGTATGTTTAACATAGAGTTAATATACATGCTCCAGAGGAAAAGCTCCCCATAGGGCCTGTGCATTAAAACACCTCTAACCGCTTGGGTGCCGCCATGATGGAACGATACTCAGCTTTCGGGTGAAGTCCACTCGAACTCGCCAATGCATCCTGCAATAACCCCTGGAATTTTTTTTTTATATTTCATGGCTCTCTGTTGCATCGCAGTAAGAGACTGTCACATAAAGTCGAGTTGTTGGCTCATGGCAACAAAAAACAAGGACGACGAGACACTGTATACAACTCACTCGACGCGCAAGCAAGCTGGAGCAATGGGCCGCACGGCCAATGCTCTCAAATGTAGGTACGGTGTACGGTACAAGGGCGGTGGCGCCATCTAGTAAATAAATCTGGAAACGCTTCTTTCCGCGCGCACTAAATTGCACAAATGGCCATTGTATGTTTCCTATAAGTAGTTTATTTAAACATGAAACACTTTCCGTCCGTTTATAATATTTGAAGACGCTTGTTCACGATTTCTATTGCGAGAATTTGAGGGTTTTCAAACGCCATATTAAGCGCCCCTGTAAATTATTGTACTGGCAACAATGACAACGTACCAACATGTCGCTACACGCGTGGTTATAACTTTATCGGCCCAGCTTTTCCTCTAGAGTCTATTATATTAACTCTATGATGTCTATGGCTCCCCCCTGAAGAAAAAAAAATTACGATACAAATTTGAACGGAAAAACAGCGTCGCGGAAGGCTCGTTCCGTGGCATAAGTTCTGTGGATGTTAAGAAGCTACGGGACACCTTTGTCGACGAAAATTTGTGAAAAGTTCTTCCTGCGCTGTCAGCCCGAACGTTAATCTGCAGATGCATTCACAATGACAACGCGGCCGGTGGCACCAAACTGCAAAATTTCAACGATGGTGAATAACGGGAACGTATTCTGTACATAGAAGGTCCAATTGAGCCGATGAAATGCTCTTGCCTTTGCGGCAGAGGGAGCTTAACTCAATTCGCCAGGTATCACTATGGGCAAAGTTCAAGCGATGTTGCTGAGGTTGACTGACTTATATCAGTCGCACGTGCAGTTTTACGGTGAGTAACAATACAAATACATGGGGTACGTGAAGGTAATACCAAGGCTTATAGACAAATATCTTTTACGTGTACATGCGAGGGGTAATTAGCTAGAACGTATGGGAAAAGGCCAACAAAAATCATTTTCGAAGATTGGCATGGACGTTATAATTTACATCGAACGCACACGGTCCACGACGCATACGGTCGTAGATGGATGAAGTTAGAAAAAGAAACCTGGATGACTCTTGAGCTTTGCCGTCAAGTGTAAAACGCTATAAATGAATAAGAACCTAATGGGATTGCCTTTTCTATCGTTAACCAAGGTTCGATCCTTCTTAGGTGCCTAAATTATGCCGCAAAAAAAAAAAAGGAACGCCGATGTGCGTAAGACGGGTTGTTTCAATTTATACTGGAATGCGCACAGCAAGTACGATTCCGAAGTGGCCACTACGCTTCAGCAAGAGAATACGCGCTCTTGAGCAGCTGCACCCTCTCTTGATGCTGCTGTCAATAATGATGATTAGTTATGCCAGTGCCCTTATTAATGTGGTGGGCCTTTAAGTAAACCGCACATTACGCAATTCACGCGCTTTGCCACTCGGTGCAATTTTACGCTTCTGCTGCGCAACATTACCGGGGCCGACTCAACAGGAATATAATTCTCGTAACTTGCCTGTCACACAAATCACTTTCGCAAATTTTCGCGAATGAAAAAATCATTATTTCAGGCCTTTGCGAGGCCAACTACCATCATACAAGCCGAATGAACGTTCAAGGAATGTAGCAGTGACAACCTCATAGGTTCGGTTGTTCGCCTTCTACCGATTATATTTTTGGCATCTCGGCTCAGACGATATTCCAGCGGAACTTGAGTAGGTCGTGTAGGCATTGAAATAAATGTAGGAATGTCTAGATGATCTGATTATAGCATAGAGCTGCAACGCCGCAAATGTAAATCTGCAAGCAGTGTACAGCACTCATTGAGAATGGTTTCAATCTTAGTTTTCAAAAAAATCACAGCATATCCACGGAGTGAATGATGATGAGTGGGCGAAGCTGCGGAGGTTCATCGGTAAACCGTGAATCTTCCGCGAATTCTGCGCAGTACATGATCAACGACGTGAGATCGGGCACATTTATACTAAAGGGTCGATGAGAGTCATGGCAACTTGCAGCTCACTTTAATTTTACATGTACGCTGTGAATTTTTTTTATTGTTTAATCACGCACATGAGACATCTCACACAGGCACTACCTTGGAGGTCGAAATCCAGTGCCTATATATACGCGGTGGTCAGTGAACGGTTGTGCAGCGCGAGCAGTCGGTCCGTTCCTCCTTCCCGCGTCCCACAGCCCCACAGCGCATGCGCGTCTCTTCCCCCTCTCTCTCCTCTCCTACGCTCACCCCCTTCTCTCCTCTAGGAATCCTCTACTCTACGGAGCGGCCCCCCGCGTCCCACAGCGCATGAGCGTCTCTTCCCCCTCTCTCTCTCCTCTCCTACGCTCACCCTCTTTCTCTACTCGAGGAATCCTCTACTCTACGGAGCGGCGCCCGCGTCCCCTCTTCCTCTCCTACGTACGGTTCTTTCCTCCAGAATCCTCTATGGAGCGGCGCGCACAAAAGCGGTGCCACAGCTGCATACTCCGCTGGGGGCACCACGGTAAATCCGCGGTATGAAAATGACGGAGCGCGCCTCATTCTCTCTCCTGTGCAGCGCCGCGATGAGCGCCTGGGCCGCTGCCGCGAAACGAGAGCGGCGACGTTTCTTCCGCTCAAGCTAATCTCCCCGCTGCTTCGCATCCACACATGGTTCCCTTTAGCGGGAGATGGGGAAGTTTTTTTCAGTCAAGACGCTGCCGCGACGCTGCCTGCGTCGGCGCCGCGAGGCAAGATAGGGGGGGGGACAATAGGAGAGGAGAAAGAGGGGGGAAGCGTAGGAGAGGAGAGGACGATACATATCACGTTCTGTCACAGCGCATTGTCTTATTATAACAGCGCCATCTGTCATCTTTAATCGTCAACGTATACGAAAAACCACTGAAGCCATCTAGTATATTGTCACCCAACTGCAGTTTGCGTGCATCTCTATGGGACAGCGCCATCTATTGTATGCTAAGGGAGACGCTACTGGCTACTCAGGATGCATCGACAACCGAGAACCGCCCAGGTGATACCATAAGGAGCTTCGCCCCTAAAAGCTACACTGTTAATCGCAGTTGGCACATACGAGAGACTACAGCCGTCGGTGGGCGTGGCTTAACTAGTGCGTATGCGCGACTACACCAGGTGGTGCGGTATTTGGTGGGGTAGTTGCCCGCCGACGCCGCTGCCAGTCACCTCTATCGTGTGAAATAAGACAAATTGGACTGAGAAAAATAATTCTGGAAACGTCGGCCAGTCTTACTGACAATAATCACGAAGGAAGCATTCGCACCTCTAACAGCGGCTGAGGTTACGTGGCCCCAACCTCGCTTTTGAAGATGAAGCGATGGCGGCAACCTGGGCGACAGATGCCACCGGTGGTGGCTGTTAATATTTGCTTCTACCCACCACCTACCTAGCCATTGGTAAACAGCCACTCGGTGATCTCGGCCATGTCTCTGATGACAATGATGGTGTTTGAGGCCTATCGAATTACACGGAGAGCTGTTATTAGATCACAGTAAGAGCCAATTTTGGCACAGCAGTTATATGCCGCCGCCTCCGCTGTTGTTCGTAACCGCTATCGCGAGAAATAAGAAAAAAAATTAAAGAAAAAATTGACGGCAGATACACGAGGTGAATGATGATGAGATTGGGCGAAGCTCCTGGAAGTAAACATCGGTTAAACCGTGAAATTTCTTCCGTTCATTCGCCCGATAAAATTGACGTGAAACGATTGATTAAATGTTTTATCAAACTTTTATTGCTGGTTTCCGTTGTCCTTTCATTATGACCGCTTTGTGGTCGGCGAAATGTAAGCTAAGTGGTTCTTGCATACGAGCACACACCAACGGCAACGAGCATCGTCAACTACAAACCTGTATCGCGATATGGTTTTGATTATAAAACCATTGCTTTAGAAAACACCTGGCGTCTTTCGTTAAGCAGCTGGCGTCTTTTCGTTTTGCTTTAGAAACATCTGGCGTCTTTTCGTTTTGCTTTTAGAAAACATCTGGCCTCTTTCGTTGGTTTATTTCATCAATCAACGGCGTTTTGAACAAAATTTTTATTGTTTAATCACGCACAGGAGAAATCTCACCAGGCACTACCTTGGAGGTAAACAATGGCTGCTACTGGGAATGAGAGACAGCAGAAGTCGGCTTTTAACACTTCTACTTCTACTAACGTTTCCTACTGGAACATGCCAATGGCTGCTAATGGGGAATGAGAGATAGAAGAATTCGGCTTTTAGTTAACGCGCACGCTGCGAATTTTTTATTGTTCAACAACGCACAGGAGAAATCTCCCACCGGCACCACCTTGGAGGTCAAAGCGCAAGACTGGTTACGCACTACGACTACGACGAGGGACGAACGGGTGCCGCTTTAAGGAGCTTCGCCCCTGAAATATTGTCAAAACGGCCCGAATTTTACCCGAAACCTCTGCGTTGCAGTCGAGTATTCTACCACAGGTTCACGCTGGTGCTTCAAACGCCTTCGCACAAATACCCTATACAGGGTACCGCGTTACGTGACACGGTACCCTGTATAGGGTATTTGTGAATAGGGTATCGCGAAAATACCCATACAGGGTACCGTTATATGTAATATAGCGTAGTAGATGAGAAAAATATCAACCAAGCGTCACACAATGTGAATTGCGCAACAAGCGGGTTGTTGAATGCTTTCAACCTATATTAAAATTCTCAGCCATATTTCTTTATCCTCATCGGCCATGACACAAACGGCAAATATTGCCTTGCAGATATGTAGCGGGTGCCTGGCTGATCCACAGAATAACGAATAATAGTATAGTGGGTGCTACCCGACATCATGAAAGTTACGGTGGTTTCTGCCGTAGTGGGTACCTTGCTTATGTACTTGTATTAGTTGCCCCACGAGAGTTTACAACAGGCTCTTGAAAGGCCGCTCTTCCAGCTTTCGCTGTGACTGTGCTGCCTATTATGCGCAGCCCTGGCCATTTTTTTTCCACTCTACTTCTTTCTCTCTTTCTTTTCTTGATGTTCTCTCTGTCTCTCCTTTTCTTTCTGATTTTTTTCTCTTTATATCCCTCTTTTCATTCTTGCTGTACTACGCTTTTCTCACTCCCCCACCTCCTCTCCCTTAGTCCTCGCCATGACATCTCTCCTACTCGCGCTCACTTACCTTTACCACCCCCCTTTCTACACAATACTATACAAGCCTATGCTACGCTCTGCTAGCGTGCCTGGATAGCCAGGTGGTTAGGGGGTACGCGCGTTTGAGGGTACGCGGTTCGAGGGTACGCGCGTTTGAAGAATTTTCTTAGGCAACCTTTTTTTGTCATTTAAAACAGCGCAGCAAGACGAGGACAGAAGAAACGAAAGAAACAACGGGACGGGCGCTGACTCGCAACTAAGAAGTTTATTCGAAAGAACAGGTATAAGTACAGGAAAGGCACGTGATCATTAAAAAACAAATAAAAAACAAATGAAGACAACAAGAGCGATAACCTAACGAGAGCATGAAATTACCACATGGACGCCGATATGTGCGTGAGAAAAGGCCTAATCACCGAATGATGCACGAAGATATCTTTGTTCACTTTGTGATAGTGTTACTGACGGGTGGCTAATGCGCACTTCATTCTCTTTACAAATGTGATATGCTTCGATGATTTCTCTGATGCGTTCATTCCTATGACGGTGAATGATTGTGCACTCCTCAAAGCAGGGCGCACACCCACGCACATTGCAATGCGCGACGATGTGCGACAACCTGTCAGACCGGCTGGCTCTCTCATGCTCTTTTAGGCGCACATTAATGCAGCGCCCCCGTCTGCCCTATATACCTCTTCCCACATAACAAGGGCAAATTATAAACGACTCCCATCCTGCAGGGAACAAACGCTGCCCTATGCTTGACTCCGCACACGCTGGAAGCCCCCTTTTTTAAATGCGAATGCATTTCATAGTCGGGCTATGTCAGGCATCCGGCGTTGTCCGGCGTTGTCCGCGGAGGAGGTGGAGGAGGATAGGTTGAGGAGGTAAGCGCCGGCAGGTGTTAGATGTTAAGCATCTTATGGCGAAGCTTAATCCGGTGGTGGTGGTGGGCGGCGTGACCACCCATACTGCGCATGCGCAAGCCCTTTAAAAAAAATATAAATAAAAAACCTCCTCTCTCCCTCTCTCCTCTAGGCATCCCTCCACGCGGCAACCACACCCTCACTGCGCATGCGCCTCCCCTCCTCTCTCCCCTCCTACGCTCCCCCCCCTCTCTCTCCTCTAGGCATCCCTCCCCGCGCTCCCCACTGCGCATGCGCGTCCCCCTCTCTCTCCTCTAATACGCTCCCCTCCCTCCTCTAGGCATCCCTGCACACAGCGTCCACACACCCACTGCGCATGCGCGTCCCCCCCCTCTCTCTCTCCTCTCCTACGCTACCCCCCTCTCTCGCCTCGCGACGCCGACGCAGGCAGCGTCTGCCTAGCGAGTTTCTTGGTTGAAAAAACCGACTGCTCGCGCTGCACAACCGTTCACTGTCCATCCCGTATATATGGCAATGGATCTTGACCTCCAAGGTGGTGCCGGTGGGAGATTTCTCCTGTGCGTTGTTGAGCAATAAAAAATTCGCAGCGTGCGCGTTAACTAAAAGCCGACTGCGGGTCTCTGTGTCCAGTCGGAGTCTTCTGTCTCTTATTGCCCATTAGCAGCGATTGGCATGTTCCAGTAGGAAACACCGCTCCATCGCTGCGTGCTTTCTACGCATCTCCAGTTTTAAATGCGAATGCATTTCAAGTGCGTGAGGGCGCTCGCATCGCGGGGAGCTCGGCGGAGCTATATATGAAAAAAAAATTTTAAAAATTAAAAAAAAGAAAAAAAGGAAAAAAGAACAAAAAGAATAAAAAAAATGAATAAAAAAAGAAGAAAAAACAGGACAAAAGCAAAAAAAAAAAAAGCAGGCGCTGCGCCGTGCTCCCGACCGGGCTGCAGAAATTAGGCGCCTTTTCCTTCTTCGAACCACAACCACCATATATAAATGGAGGTGAAGCGCGCGCGAAACGCATTCGCATTTCCTCACGATTCCCTTCGGGGAGGTGGGGGGCATTTTTTGTTCTCCAGTCTTTTCTCGACAGAAGCGCAGATGCGACCCATTTTGTTAGGCGCCGAAAACAACACGTCGATGCCGTACCTTTTAGCCACACTTTTCAAACCATGTGACATGCGGTTCCACATACGGCATGACTGCTGTCTTTCCTTCCCTCACCCGATCTCGCTGCTTGTCACCCTCTTTAAGCCACCTAATAATCTTTTTCGGACGAACGTGTAAGTAAGTGCGCCGGGTATCCAGCAGCTTTCAGCCTGCCCACTTGCCGATCAAAGCTCTCTTGAGCAACTTCTGGGCATGACTTACACACCGCCGCCTTCAAACACGAAACCGCTATACCACTTTTTATGATCTTTGAGTGGGCTGACGTGTAGTCCAAGAGTGGTTTTACGGAGCGAGGAGCATACATCCAACACATATGATCATCCTTAACCGTCAATTTGAAGTCTAGGACTTGCAACACACCCGCGCTTGTTGTTTCATGAGTAAAAACCAATCCTTTTCCCGCCTCCCCAAATCTATTCATAGCATCATTCATCGTACTTTCTGCGTTGTCTTTATCTATTATAACCAGGTAGTCATCAACGTACCTAAACACATTTTTCACATGTGCGTCAAAGCTGCGCTCTAGTATCTTATCTACAAAGCTTAGGAAAATGTTACTAAGCACCGGCGCTATCCGCAAACCAATGCCAACTCCATTTCTTTGCACAAACATGTCATTTTCCCACGCGATAACTGTAGAGGACAAGTAAAAGGTAAGCAATTCAAGAAAATGGTCCACAGACATTTGGCTTCTTGCAACGAAATCTGCTTCATCGTTTCCGTCCAGAATGCATGTCTTAACACAACTGAGTAAACTTGCCTGAGGCATGGAATAAAACAGATCGACGACATCTACACTGAACAAGTCGCACCCTCTTGGGTTGTGCTCTCCTAGATAAGCCACAACAGCTTCCGAGTTCTGCACCAGGAAGGGGTCAACAAAGGGTAACAACTTTGTAGATAAGGTACTAGAGCGCAGCTTTGACGCACATGTGAAAAAATGTTTAGGTACGTTGATGACTACCTGGTTATAATAGATAAAGACAACGCAGAAAGTACGATGAATGATGCTATGAATAGATTTGGGGAGGTGGACAAGGCTTGGTTTTTACTGTGAAACACCAAGCGCGGGTGTGTTGCGTAATTCCTAGACTTGAAATTGACGGTGAAGGATGATCATATGTGTTGGATGTATGCTCCTGCTCCGTAAAACCACTCTTGGACTACACGTCAGCCCACTCGAAGATCATAAAAAATTACACCATCTCCCGCTGAAGGGAACTATGTGTAGATGTGAGGCAGCGGGCGCTAACGCTTACACTGGCGGCGGCGTTGACGCTGGCGCTCATCGCAGCGTTGCGCAGGAGAGAAAAACTGGGGAGGCGCAAAGCATGCAGTGATGGAGCGGTCTTTCCTACTGGAATATGACAATCGCTGCTAATGGGCAATGAGAGACAGAAGACTCCGACTGGACACAGAGACCCGCAGTACGCTTTTTAGTTAACGCGCACGCTGCGAATTTTTATTGTTCAACAACGCACAGGAGAAATCTCCCCCCGGCACCACCTTGCAGGTCAAGATTCAGTGCCATATATACGGGGTGGCCAGTGAACGGTTGTGCAGCGCGAGCAGTCGGTTTTTTCAACCAAGAAACTCGCTAGCAGACGCTGCCTGTGTGGGCGTCGGGAGGCGAGAGAGGGGGGAGCGTAGGAGAGGAGAGAGGGGGGGAACGCGCATGCGCAGTGGGAGTGTGGACGCCGCGGGCAGGGAGGCCTAGAGGGGGGAGCGAGGAGGGAGGCGCATGCGCAGTGAGGGTGTGGTTGCCGCGAGGAGGGATGCCTAGAGGAGAGAGAGAGGGGGAGAGGAGGTTTTTTTTACTTATTTTTTTGAAAGGGTTTGCGCATGCGCAGTAAGGGTGGTCACGCGGCACACCACCACCACCACCACCGGATTAAAGATCTCCTCGATTTGGCTGCACTTTCTGCACTAGTTCAAGAGTGCTGCACTTCGGCGCTCGATTTGGCGAGTGCAGCTCGTGCCACCTGCACTTCTGCACTCGATTTGACGTCGTGCTGCACGAGTTCATTGGCACTTCGGCACTAGCCATCCCGCCAGTTCTCGTCTCGTGCAAGTGGCCAAGGTATCGGTATGGCTGCACTTTTCGCCCTCGATTTGACCGCTGCACCGAAACCGCTAGTGTCGGGCTGTACTGACACTAGAGGAACTGGCGCGGCACTCGCACGACACTTTGGTGAACTGCGTCCAGAAAGTGCAGCCAATTCGAGGAGACCTTAAGCTTCACCATAAGATGCTTCACATCTAAAAGTGGTATAGCGGTTTGGTGTTTGAAGGCGGCGGTGAAGGCATGCCCAGAAGTTGCTCAAGAGAGCTTTGATCGGCAAGTGGGCAGGCTGAAAGCTGCTGGATACCCGGCGCACTTACTTACACGTTCGTCCGAAAAGATTATTAGGTGGCTTAACGACGGCGGCAAGCAGCGAGATCGGGTGAGGGAAGGAAAGACAGCAGTCATGCCGTATGTGAACCGCATGTCACATGGTTTGAAAAGTGTGGCTAAAAGGTACGGCATCGACGTGTTGTTTTCGGCGCCTAACAAAATGGGTGGCATCTGCGCTTCTGTCGAGAAAAGACTGGAGAACAAAAAAAGGGGGCTTCCAGCGTATGCGGAGTCAAGCATAGGGCAGCGTTTGTTCCCTGCAGGATGGGGGTCGTTTATGATTTGCCCTTGCCATGTGGGAAGAGGTATATAGGGCAGATGGGGCGCTGCATTAATGTGCGCCTAAAAGAGCATGAGAGAGCCAGCCGGTCTGACATATGTCGCACATCGGAGCCGGTCTGACAGGTGTCGCACATCGGAGCGCATTGTAATGCGTGTGGGTGTGCGCCCTGCTTTGAGGAGTGCACAATCATTCACCGTCATAGGAATCAACACATCAGAGAAATCATTGGAGGATATCACATTTGTAAAGAGAATGAATTGTGCATTAGCCACCCTGTCAGTAACATTATCACAAAGTGAACAAAGATATCTTCGTGCATCATTTGGTGATTAGGCCTTTTCTCACGCACATGTCGGCGTCCATGTGGTAGTTTCATGCTCTCGTTAGGTTATCACTCTTGTTTTTTTATGTTTTTTACTTTTGTTAAAGATCACGTGCCTTTCCTGTACTTATACCTGTTCTTTCGAATAAACTTCTTAGTTGCGAGTCAGCGCCCGTCCCGTTGTTTCTTTCGTTTCTTGTCCTCGTCTTGCTGCGCTGTTTTAAATGAGGTCAAACCAACTTGCCCAATTATATGTTCTCTTAAACCTTTTTTGTGAACTGTTTCTCGGCGAGAATTTTTCTGTTTCACCTTCTCTATATCTTACTTTTCGTGTACTTGTTCTTTCTCTTTTTCCTTCTATGTCTCTCGCTCTCCGTACTCGTTCTCAGCGTTATTACAGCCACGTCATAGTGGTGGCTATTGCATACCCGTAAATTCTCCCTTTCTGTGCGGGAAACTTCCGATTTCTGACTTGTCTTCCTTGTGATACGATCGCGGCCATGAATCTCCCGAAAAATTTCCGGAACCCAATTTTGAAAGAAAAAAAAACTACATTGCCAGTATCACCACGCGTAATCGCGAAAGCTGCGCCAAGGCACCTCGTCAGCGGTAACAATGCAGAACGAAATCTCTTCTGACGATACCACACTAGTTTTCATGAAGTATGGCGAAGCTCTGCGAATACCTGGGAGCTCACCGGTGTTGTATTTCGTGAAGTTGACTTATGGATAGCAGATAAAACCAGATAGTGCACTCTTAAGCAGTTTGAATTAGGTGAGCACGAAGTAATGTATGCTGTTGGGAGTCTGGGTTTGGGAAGCTCCCCGCCGCTGGTGCCAGTAGTTGCGACTCGGGTCCGGGGGTCTCATCGTACGTAGGTGGCCCCGCTTCCGGTCCCCTAGCCCATGTTGCAGAGAGGAGAGGGGCTCGAATGAAAACGACAGAGATTTATCTACATAGTGAGAAGAGAGTAGCAAGAAGAAGTGAGAGGTGAGTGGATACAAAAATGTCTTCGGCTTTTTAATCGCCGCGTTGCCAACCATGGGCGCATTGTCCGCACCTTTAGACAATACGGCTCTCGATGGCCTTGAAGCTCCACCCACGAGACTGGGGACCGACGTCCAATAGATGCACGTGGAGAGGGCACCGTCGAAAACGATGACCAAATATGGTCACGAAAACAGCACCAAGGATTTGCGCCAAGTACCAACTTTAGCACATGTTTGAAGATCTTGGCCAGTGCTGGTTCCAGGAATTCTTCCAGCCAGAGGGTAGAGTCTCTGTGCTCGTGCCGAAGAATCTCACGGCTTCATAGGAAGATCTTCCGCCAGGCAACTCCACGCAGCAGGTGTTCTGTGGCCTGGACCTCGGGGCCTGCTCGTATGACCGTTTGCAGTGGAGGTCACAATGGCATTTGTGTCGCGCTGGTCTTCGGGGCGCATAACCGGTCGGTAGAACTTCTTTTGTTCACGCCCGGCCGGGAGATAGTCGCGATGTACTAACTCCTCGTTTTTGCCTGGAGCAGGTTAAGGAACTGTTTGTCGGGTTAGCAGCCGCCGAAAGAATTCGACGGCGATGGTGATCATAACATTGACAAGGCGTGTAGCTTGTGGAAACCTAAAATTCAAAGCATGCACTAGCCAGGATAGAGGTAATATAACAGACTCTAGAGGAAAAACTGGGCCGCTAAAGCTATAAACACGCGAGCAGCGACATGTTGGTACGTTGTCATTGTTGCCATTAAAGTAATTCAGAGAAGCGCTAAATAGGGCGTTTGAAAACACTCAAATTTTTGCAATAAAAACAGTAAACAAGCGTGCTCACGTATTATAAACGAACGGAAATTGTTTGATGCTTATATTAACTACTTTTAGACAAGATACAATGGCCATTTATGGAATTTACTGCTCGTGAAAAGGAGCGTTTGCAGGTTTGTTTACTAGATGGCGCCACCGTCCTTGTATCGTGTCAACATTTCAGAGCGTTGCCGCGCAGCGTGCGGCCGACTGCGCTGGCTTGCTTGCGCGTCGGTTGAGTCATATAGTGTCTCGTCGTACGTGTTTTTTTTTTTTTGTTGCCACGAGCCAACAACTGGACTTTATGTGGGTCTCTTTCGCGATGCAATAGAGAGCCATTAAAGAAAAAAGTGTCATGGGTTATTGCAGCATGCAGTCGCGAGTGCGAGTGAACGTCACCCAAAAGTTGAGTATCGTTCCATCATGGCGGCACGCGGGCGGTTATGGGCTTTAATGCATGGGCCCTATGGGGGAGCTTTTCCTCTAGAGTTTGCATATTAACTCTATGAGCCAGCGTGCCGGTGCACTTGGAACTGACGATGTGAATCGGCAATTACTGCGGTAGTCTGTTCAATGCCACTCAATTGACCTATCGTGGTCTGTAGAGTTTGAATTAGCGTGGGCTTCACAACGCCGAGTGTCGGCTCATATGAACATGGGTAGAAGCTAAATAAGCAGACGACTATTTAATCCACGCGGCAAGTACTAATAGGGCTTGCTTGAGCGTTTTCGAAGTGAGATGAGGTTATAGCTGTTGTTTACTGAACTCGGAACTTCTACATATACTTCACCGAGGATGCGTTTGCGATCATGAAATCAGCCATTGACTGTGTCCGTTTGAGCTTGCCGAGAACAACAAATTTTCGGCAGTTCATGAAATGAATGTGCAAATGCCGTGCTCCCGTGCAATGCTGTCACAATTTCAAGAGAGCCTCGATTAATATCCAGTTATTTCTGAGTATGTTAAAAAAGTGCTGTGGCGGCCCCTTTGAAGTTAGCGTTTGAGACAGGGACAATTTTGCTGACCAAGTACAGGAGTCGCCCGAAACACTATCCTCCCCACCTTACCCGGAGATGAGTCTCTCAATTGTAGAAGTACTTAGGTTGGCAGGTATCGCTGTGGGATTTGCCCAAATCCTGTGGCGCATTCAAGTTCAGGATGATCATTGTTTTCGTGCACGGTGACACATGTTCGCAAAGCCAGAAGAGCTTCGCTGGTCTTAGCAGCGACAGATTGAATGTACACAACCGCAAAAGACTGAAACCACTCAAATAAACCACTCTTCGAAAGAAGTTTGTAAACAGCTGGTTATAGCATGCATTTACCAGTTTTCAGCGTATTTCACTGCCTTTTTGGCGTCTCTTTACTAGCTAGAAGCTAGTAAAGACATTTTCACGTTTCTAACATGGGAAGCGCTAGTTAGTAACGGCAAAACTTACTATTGTTACTAGCTTTTGGCTAGTAAAAAAGATGCCACTAAAGTAGCAAAATGCTGTCGAAATTTATTCATGCATGCGTTAACTAGCTGTTAACTAACTTTTTTAAGAGTACCTTATGGTAGTGGTTTCGTTGTGCTGCGTTTAACTACTTATTATTATTATCAGCTCTTGTTGCGTAAAAAAAGCCGATGGTAATAAAGGAGTAGTTAATCGCAACAGAATGAAACCACTGGCGCAAGCAACTGTTAGAAAAAAAAGTTAGTAAACAGGTCGGTAATGCATGCATTTACAAGTTTCGATTGTATTTTACTACCTTCGTGGCATCACTTCACCAGCCAGCAGCTGTCATCGCCTCTTCGTCAACTTCCTTTGGTCGCTGGCGTGCCTCATGACTGGCTTACGCTGTGCTATCTCACTACGCTCACCCCCTCACCAGAACAAAATGTGGCCTCCCTGACGCTGCAACAGGCCAACGCCTCCCAAACAAACCTTTTAACGACGCCCTTATCTTCAGACTCAAGCAGCTGCCAGATACGACTACGCTGGTGGTCGGACATTTAAATCAGTGGAGTCGTACCAGCAGTCTCTACACTGAAACAGGCCGCTACTGGTAGCTGACCGTATGAAATTTTGACATAACAAAACTATGAAGCGAAAGCAGGCTAGTTGAGTTACTTGAGGAGTTAGAAAACGTTAACTGGGATATTATTGGCCTTGACGAAGTTAGAAGAGGCGGGGAAGCATATACCGGGCTAAGTAACGGGCATGGGATGTGCTATAGAGGAATTTCTGAATAGAAGCAATAATTCGTGCGGTTTCTGATTCACGCATACTTAGCAGGGAAGACTGAACGGTTCTCAAGTATGAACGAATGGGTAGCGAGCGTCGTGATGAAAATAAAATACGATATAAACACCAATAGTGCATGTGTACTTCCCAACATTGAGTCATGACGACGGAGAGTAGAACAGCTATACGGGAATCTCGAACCAGCAATGAGAAAAGGCCTTACTCAGTACGCCGTTCTCACGGGAGATTTTAATGTGAGAATAGGAAGAAAGCAAAATGGGGAGGACGGAGTTGCCAACTGCGAAATCTATTTTTCGAAAGCGTAAAGATAAGAAGTGGACCTGTAAAAGCCGTAGGGGACAAACGAAGAACGTAATAGAGTATATTGTCGCAACGCGCAAAGAACAGGCTGCAGGACTACGATGCGACAAGGAAATACAAGGTCTGTAATGACAGATCACAATAGCAGACGCGCTAACGTCGTCTTCCTCCGAGGAACGGTGGTTGCTGCTCGTGCTCGTCACTTCGTTGTTCTTGCTGCCGGCTTTTAGTCGTGACAATATTAAGGCGAAAGCCTTTAATGTCTCATGCTCACGTCCGTCCGGTGTCCGTCCGGCGTCCGGTGTCCGTCCGTCCGGTGTCCGTCCGTCCGGCGTCCGGCCGGATGTCCGGATGTTCGTCCGTCCGTCCGGATATCCGTCTGTCCGGATGTCCGTCCGTCCGTCCGTTTGGATGTCCGTCCGTCCGTCCAGATGTCCATCTGTCCGTCCGGATGTCCGTCCGTCCGTCCTTCCGGATGTCCGTCTGTCCGTCCGGATGTCCGTCCGTCCGTCCGTTTGGATGTCCGTCCGTCCGTCCGTTTGTCCGTCCGGATGTCCGTCTGTCCGTCCGGATGTCCGTCTGTCCGTCCGTCCGTCCGGATGTCCGTCTGTCCGTCCGTCCGTCCGGATGTCCGTCCGTCCGTGCGTCCGGATGTCCGTCTGTCCATCCGTCCATCCAGATGTCCGTCCGTCCGGATGTCCGTCTTTCCGTCCGTCCGTCCGTCCGCTTGGTTGTCCGTCCGTCCGTCCATCCGTCCGGATGTCCGTCTGTCCGTCCGTCCGTCCGGATGTCCGTCCGTCCGTCTGTCCGTCCGTCGGTCTTTCCGTCCGTCTTTCCGTCAGTGGAATGGCCACACGCTTTCGCCGAACACACTTTGGAATGTACAAAGTGTCCTTCAATTTTTATGAAGGTCAACCAAGCCAAAATACAGGACGCTCACGTCCTAAGAAAGGTAAAGTGCATTGACCATATAATTGGGAGATCGAGAATAGCACTTAGTTTGAGATCCTGAGCAAGATTAGCCACGAAAAGACTACCTAACCTACACGTAGTAAGAATAAAATGACAAGATTTCGATGTTACAGTCGAAAACAAACACGCAGGTTTAGGAGAAGAGGATAATACTGACATCGACGCAATGAACGTAAGAGTTACTAGACTGATCTCTGAAGCAGCTATCGCAATTGGAGGTAAAGCACCTAGACAAAAACTACGCATGCTCCCCCCAACCCACACAAAGCTTAATAAAGAAACGCCAACGTGTAGACTAGGTCAAGATCTCAAAGATTTAAAATGGATTTGCGGAGCTGGGAAATCAAATAAAAAAAAGAAATTCTGCGACATGAGGAAGTGCCACATCAAAGCGATAGAAGCAGCAGTCGAAAAAGGCACCAGCATCAAAGCAACAGCAAAAGGGACCCCTGTATAGGAAGGAATAAAATGCACACTCTAAAGGACAAACAGCGAAAACATTGTGAACTTGAATGATATAGTTCGGGCAGCAGGGGAGTTCCACGGTGAACTATATAGTTCGAAAATAAGTCATCCACCCTCGAGCGCATGTACTGACGACCAGGATACGGAAGTTCCATATGTAACTACCGAGGAGATTTGAGAGGTCACACGTGATATGCCGGGCGGAAAAGCAGTTGACGATGACGAAATAACAGCCGATCTAATTAAAGGTGGAGGTGAATTTATTTGGAAGAAACTTACTATACTTTATACTCAGGGCCTCAAAACGACAATGGCTCCACTGAACTGGTAAGATACCAACATTATACTAATACAGAAGAAAGGGGACATAAAATACAAAGAACTATACGCCCGTCAGCTTACTGACGGTGATATAAAATTATCTGCAAAGGTAATTTCAAACACGTAAGAGAAACACTTCATTTAAGGCAACCTAAAGAACAAGCCGGCTTCAGGAAAGGCTACTCTACGATAGACCACATTCACGTGGTTACTCGCATAAAAAATCGGATGGGGAAAGCAGCTTAATACAACAAAACCCTTTATTTAACATTTATAGACTAAGAAAAGGCCTTCTACTTAGAATTACAGGCAGTCCCAAAAGCATTCAGTTGACAATGTGTACCTAAATTATATCTAAATACCTTATCCGCTATCTACAGACTACACACCTAGTTTCCTTCTCCACAAAAATTTCTCCACAAATTTAGCATTTATAGACTAAGAAAAGGCCTTCTACTTAGAATTACAGGCAGTCCCAAAAGCACTCAGTTGACAATGAGTACCTAAGTTCTCTCTAAATACCTTTTCCGATATCTACAGACTACAAACCTAGTTTCCTTCTCCACAAAAAAGCGATAAATATCCGATAAGAAGAAATCAATTAAGGAGATACAATATCATAATCTAGTTCACTGTGTCCTTGGATGAACTGTTTAAACGGCTAGACTTGAAAGGAACAGGAACCGAGGTTAATGAATTGATTGAAAAATTTTTGTCAGAAAATATGAGAGACAAAGAGGCGGAAAGAGTGGGTTTCTAGTACATGACTCCAGTGGTCGTTGCTGTACGTTCAGCCTGATCCAAGAGACCCGCCTGGATTTTGAAGTCAGCTCGATCCAAAACGGCCCCCCGAGGCTCCCTTAACAAGGTATGTACCAGAGATGAGTTTGTTTGGTGGCCTAGACATGCAGTCCCACATAACATGGGGAAGAGGCGGCCGCCCCATACCATGACATTGACTGACGTACACCGTTGGCCACATGGCACGCCATAGCCCTACGTGCGGATAGATGTTTGTCTGGATCTTTCTGTAATTCCGGGCGTCTCCTACTCCGAGCTGCGGATGCGGAGACGCGTAGATTTGTCGTTTGTGATACTGGTGCTCGAGCATGTAATGCGGGTTATTGTCCTTTGGTATTTTACTGCTGGCGTCGTCTGCGCCGTTCGCTTGTTCGCGAGCTATTGCATGCGCCCGTTCGTTTCTCGGATCCCCGAGTGTTCCGGACACCATGTAATGCTTGGTTCAACAACTGGGCATTTGCAGATGATATAGTGCTCTTCAGGAACGATAGCTGCGAATTGGAGAAAATTATTCTGGAATCGAACCAATAATGTGTCAAAGTGTGCCTAAAAATGAATATGAGGAAGACACAGATAATACTGAATAGCCTGGCGAAACAGAAAGAATATAAGATTCATCGAATGTATGACAAATCATATGTTCGAGCGTATACAAGAGTGTGTATAGCTAGGACAACTACTAACATAACAGCCTAAGCAGGAAAAATTTAGCAGATCCCACGTGCCGTGGGATCGGCCACTACCAGAACTACAACCACAATTGAAGTTGCACCGACCTAATGTCTGCATGTTGTCTTCTTCCAAAGCTGTTTCAAAACCTGGAATGGCTATGTGGTAGAACAGCTGATTACCACGCAGAATGCTTGGGTTTGATTGCTGCTGAGATCCTGATTTTTCTTATCTTTGCATTCCTCGAGTCTACGCTGCAGATGTCAGTTCCTCTTAATACACTCATATTTAAGTTATTTATCTCAGCTCGCCGTTCTGGGGAATATTTAAACTGTCAATCTCCTGCGGCGCATATCCGCGTACCATTGCCCGTGGTATACGGGTATACGCTGCAGGTGTCTGGAGGAAAGGTTTTGACGACGTACGCGACAGGAATTACACGTTATACATGTTGTGCCCAGACAGTCGTATTGCCCAAACTCTCTTACGCGTCTTTGCCAATTTTGGTCAACACCAAATTGAAGAGGCGATCACGAGAGCACCCAGTCGTAAGCGGCTAGATAGATGGATGGATGGATGGATGGATGGATGGATGGATGGATGGATGGATGGATGGATGGATGGATGGATGGACGGACGGATGGACGGACGGACGGACGGACGGACGGACGGACGGACGGATGGACGGATGGACGGACGGACGGATGGATGGATGGATGGATGGATGGATGGATGGATGGATGGACGGACGGACGGACGGACGGACGGACGGATTGGATTGGATTGGATTGGATTGGATGGATGGATGGATGGATGGATGGATGGACGGACGGACGGATTGGATTGGATTGGATTGGATTGGATTGGATGGATGGATGGATGGATGGATGGATGGATGGATGGATGGATGGATGGATGGATGGATGGATGGAAACACTCAAAGTGCCTGCAGTCGGCAAAGAAATGCTGCGCATTTAAAATAAATTCCGGAAGAATAAGAATGGTCTGGAGCGCATTTGGCAGGTAGTCTCAAATAATTTCAGGAAATGTGCCACTGTCATTAAAGCAAAAATATACAATTACTGCATACTGCTAGTTGTATTATATGAGCTGAAACATGGATGCCAACAAAACAACCAGAGAAAAAGTTGAGCACCATGCAGCATGCAATGGAGTGTAAAATCATAGGAATAAGATTAAGAGATCGGAGGACGGCAGATTGTGTAAGGGGACAAACAGGCGAAGCATATACCCTGGTTGATATCAAGCGAAACAACTGGACACGGACTGGTCGCATCATGCGTCGGGCTGAATGGTGACCAAGGGGGAGGGTAATGCAGTCGAGGAAAACTCAGAGTTAGATGGACTGACGAAATTAGGATGTCCTCAGCGATAAAATGGAGGAAGCTCACGCAGACTAGAATAAACGGGAGATCATTGGGAGAGGCCGTTGTACTGAAGTGGACTAAACAGTTCATGCAGTGGACTAAACGATGATGATGAATGACGAAGAACCAGGGAAGCTTCCTTAGTGTTCTCGCTGGGTCGCTAATAAACCACCTGTGTTGCCAGATCTTTCGTAGATGCTGTAGTAACATATCAGTAATTGTGGTAGTCTTAAACAAAATTAAGAGGAACGAATTTTCTTGAGCATGTTGCAATAACACTTTCGTGCAGCGCAATAGCACGCATATATGCGAACAGTAGAGTGCAAGAAACCGGGCACAAACATCGATCATTCGCCTAAATGTTATGGCTACTAACCGGTGCCTATAACGTAAAGCGTTCTGTTCGTCAGGGCTGCCTGTTTAGTCCCCTATTGTTCCATATATATACACATATATGTATATATATATATATATATATATATATATATATATATATATATATATATATATATATATATATATATATTCAATCGCTGTTCTTAGCAGTAACTCAAACAATAGCATTAATGGCTTTAGGTTACAAGAATCGGAAGTTAAAATTCTGGCGTATGCGGACGATGTGGCTGTCCGTTGCACCTATCAAGAAAGTGTTCCCGCTGCCATCGATGTACTTAAATGTTTCGGCAATGCAACTGGCAGTCTAGTCCACAGGGGAAAGTACCTGGGTTGCTGGCATAGAGAGTGGTCAAGACCAGATTATTTTGCCAATGTTAAGTGGGTGACCACACCTGTTAAGTACCTTCGTGAGCGCTGTAATATTGTAAAGATAACGAGAACTACTAGCAAGAGCAAACGAAAGAAATCCAGCTGAAGGCCGATAGATGGAACGGTAACCATCTTTCAGTCTTTTCGAGGGCGACTGTTTGCAATTATTCTTTGCCTCAAAACTTTGGTATGTAATGCAAGTGTTGCATTGCTCAAGGGCAAACCTACAGAAGCTTCATCGCGTCTTCGCCGTATTTCTGTGAGCCTCGAATTAGGAGAGGTGCAGTCGAATTAATCTGTTTAGACGAGTGAAACATGGAGGGTTGGGTTTACCACATCTTTTCATACGCCAGGTTGTAAACAGGTTCTTTTTTTTCGCTACACTAGTGATCCTTTCCTCCGTATGGTGTGCCAACTGAGACTGATGCGTGCTTGACCTGTATATGTGGTTGGTACAAATCATATGGCCGGTGCGGTCTGTGGGTATGTTAAGGAGGTTATCCTAAGTGTACGCTTTTTATCTGTTAGATTTTCTAGTGAATATTTGTTCTCAGTGACTTGTCAAAAGCTATACAAAGATGAGTGTGATGCTGTTCTACCGGAACCTTTGTAGCAAGCCATGTACACTGGCGGTCAAGGGCAAAATGTGCTTAAGCGGCTAACGAGAATTCAAGTGGCTGCTGCCAGGCAGTCCTTTTTTAAGCTTCACACGGGTATATTATCTGTCAAGACATTTCAGAAGACCGCAGTTTTCTCTTCCCTTTGGTTATAGATTGCCTTATTTGTAAAATACCACAAACTATAGACCATGTTTTTTTTTACATTGCTGAGAAGGCGTATATTTTTTGGACGTACTACGGCCGTAAGCACCGCCGCTACATAAAAAAGAAGGTGCGGCCTGTTGCGTCGCGTCACCGTCAATGGCCGAGCGCGTCGCGGCCGAGTTGGCAGTTACGGCCGCTTATTTGGTGAGGGCGCCTCTACTCTAGAGGAGAAAGCAGACGACACTTCGTGTCACAATGTCTTTGCCTCAGGATTTATGCATCTTCGTCTGCTTTTTCGTGTGCTTTCTCGTGTGTTTTTTGTCTGTGATTGTGTGTGTTGGCAGCTTGCCTTATGTTTGTTGTGCTTGAGTACGGTTCTTCGGAGCACGCGTGTGTACCAGACAGTTTTTTCCAGTGGTGTGATGCCGTGAAGCTGTTGTGTGCCGCTGTGCAACTGGAATGCGAGAAAAGACGCTACTATGAGGTACCACGCCTTCTCCTGCGACCTACACTGTCGGGAAGCGTATTATTCGTAATAGAGCACTTCTTTTTGACACAAACGAGCGCTACAAGAGGCGCGCGCCGCTGCTTTCAGACAACAGCATCAAATCACCGCGTCGACCGTGCCCGTCAACGCATAGAGTTTCCTAAAATTAACTAGAGGGTACTCTGGCACTGCGATCGTTCAGCCACCATGGGAATGATGGGTAGTACATGGATTTGCCTAGTCTTCGTACTTGCCGGCTTCGAACGCACTTGTGGCTTTGTTTATTGTTGTGTTTTGGTCCTGTTTCGGATAAAAGAATGGACCGTTGTGAACTTCGTGAGCCTATTTGAATTCGTGAGCCTAAAAAGGTCAAGGTGGTGAAGCGTAACTGCCAAACCTTTGCTGAACTTCGTATTGCGGCAAAGCGGATCCAGACCACACGCAGCCAAAAGAACGAAGACTAGGCAAGACTAGGCAAATTTGTGTACTACCCATGATTCCCATGCTAGCTGAAGCGCCGTGTGTTGCAGCTCCCATAGACACTAGCGCCAGAGTTCCCTCTAGTGTATTTATAGGAAACTCTATGCGTCAACGGACGCGCGCAACGAAAAAAACAAGAAACAAAACAAACAAGTATCAAAAGGCGCCCAGGGCGTGCCCTTACCCTCTCCACCGAGGACGCCGTCGCGACAGACTGAGGCCCGTGCAGGTCGGGAGAATTCGCGACATCACAGTGGGGCCTCTATTGGGGCTAACCTCTTCCACAGACTAACAGGCGCGACGAATCCCTTTCCTCTAGCTGTCGCTGTGCTACGTGCTACACGCCGAACAATCACTTGGAAGCTTCGCGAAAACGGGAAGTATACAAACGAGGGACGACGCAGGTTGGGATAGGATGATGAAGTCGGCGAAGAAGTTAGGTTTTTCGAGTGAGTCGTGCAGTGCGGTCAGTCGATCTTGAAGAATAGAGTGATGGCGCCGCGGGAGCATTGTTTTGAAGAGTGTCACCAATACCGACGACGATGAGCGCGGGAGTTCGTTTGGGTGTTTCCTGGAAGAGAAATAGACGAGATACGTTCGAAGAATTGTGGACTGCACAAGTTCGGTCAATATTGAAGGCCTTTAATTTGTCTTGCATAGTTTCTAATGCATGACATCGCATTTGTTGCGCAGTAAGTTCGTTCCCGTCGTTTTAAACACCACCTAAGTTATGTAGTGTGTTATAATGTTATAATAGATACCTGCCGAGGGTGCATCTCTGTGTGATGCTTGTACTGCCCTAACTGAGAATGCGTTTGTTTGTGTTCTCAACTCTTGTCTCTAACGTGGTCTTTATACCACAACCGGCGTTCGCTGGCGCACTAAAAGGAGCTTCATTTAAATTGTCCGTGATGCCGTGGTGGGTTTCGTTAGGCCGATACGTGAGCCCTTGGAATCGGCCCGGCGATTGCTTCCTCATTGACAGGATCAGTGAAACTTTTAATTTCAGGTGAGTCAAGCGGGTAGCATTCATGTAGAGTATTGAGGCCCATTCTGCGAAAGATTGGCACACCCAGGGCAAACGGTTCACATATGTGGGGTAATAGGCACTTATAATAAAGTCTTCAATATAGAACCTGTGATGTACAACCACAAAGCGCGTTATTTACCGCCTGATTAGAGTTACTGTCGCGCGTACCAATGCGTGTGTGGAAACGCTTCTCCGTGGACGAGCAGCGGCGCCAGAGCGGGCGCGATGTGAACTAGGCCCGAGAAGGCGCTTCGGCGGCACGCAACAGGCCGCACCTTCTTTTTTATGCAGCGGCCATGGTATAAGGATTTCTGTCAATAGATGATGAAGAGGGATTGCCTTTCGACTTGATCATGCCTTCACTTTTTATGGCGGGCTCGTATGGCGAGATTTTATCGCGATCCAGATGCACGGCCCGCACGAGTCAGGAAATTTTAAACTTGTGTCTGTCTAGTAGGACTAACACAGCTTGTTGTTCTTACTTTCATATGCTTGTTGTTCGATGTAAATGTCTAAGTACAAGCAATAAAGCAAAAAAAGGTAAAAACAAGGGGCGTGCGTAGACTTCTACTCATTTTGTGTGCTCGTTTTTGGCCCGTTCGTGTCTCGCGGTGTATTGTGATGATGTGTACATATCATGGTAATCGCATAAAGTAATCTGGGTAATTAGAGTCTTGTAGCGTTTCTTTTTATTATTTCGTCTCAGATATTATTTGATAGTAGAACAAACTTCATACGGGAATCTACAAGGCATATGTATACCATAAAGCGGTACTAACACGAAAATTTTCACTTCGCGTTTTCTTGCGTTAAATGAAATGCCAAGCCATCAAGTGCCCAGAAAATGTACTGCTAAGCGTGAGTGTACACTGAAAAAAGTAATTACAGTGTGTTTTTGAAAGCCAATTTTGGTTCCTACTGTACTCTGTCGTCACGACAGGGTATAAGATTCTCGTCACGTGCACGAGCAAGATATCGTGACGTTTTCACGGCCGCCCTGCACCATGGCTCCGTTGGCGACGCACGAGCGGCCATTTTGAATGCTTTAGTGACGCTCAAGCGGCCATTTTGGAAGTTTTGATGCCCAACGTCATCACAACTAGCCGGACTGCTGCATGAAGTCACCAGAATTCGTACTGTAGCCCGACGTCAAGCTAGTGTTGATGTCGGCAGCTGCTCGACGGGTAAATTGATTTAATATCAAAATAAAAAATCTTACCAGCATTTCCTGAGCCTCACGCTTGCTCAAAGCCGTCTCTGTATACAGGAGGTTTATATGGCTGTGTAAACACACCTCCGAAAAATGGTTTCAGAACCCCCTTTAACAGTGTGCTTGATTGGGCTAGTTGGTGTTGGTTGGTGTCAGTGCCGTGTATGTGTCTTGTTCTCGTACCGTTTTTAGCGCTGTCTTCTTCTACGTCTATAATATGTATACCTAATAGGCGTACACTTCTTGTTGGGCAATTAGAGTACACAAATCTTAGTTCGGTTACTAAGCTGCTAGTGCTGTTGCTGTCAACTTAGTAAAAACTAACAGTATGAGAGAGTTGTGTTCACCAGCTAACGAGGTAGTGGATTCCACTAACGTGCAGTTTACGCGCTTCACTTACTATGAGGTTAGTGTTTTTTGTGACAAGGAAATGGTTATTATTTGGTTAGTGAATATGTGCACTTTTTTTTTCGCTTGATTGCACTTGACTGGGGAAATCAGTTCAGTTATGCAAAATACTTAATGTTAGCGTTTCGGCAATGTTCCGTTTGGTGCATTGCAAAGGGCATTTCACCGACACATTTTCTGTGGAAACATATATGTGATGTGCAGTTTTTTTTCTATTTTTTACCGTTTGAAGAAAGTTCGTGAAATATGAAATAGAGCGACGTGGTTGCGTCAAATGCCTACGGTGTTGCAGTGCTATCTACCGTGCTTGGAGCGAAAAAGCATACGTGCAGAACGTGGCAAAATGAGGTATTATGGCTCTGGGCTTCGGCTTGACTGCACGTTGAATTTTTTTTTACAGCGGCACGTGGCAATGACACAACTTTAATGGAGTGCAAAGATCTGTCAGTTCTCCAAGATTGTTCCCGCATGATCCACTTGTGTAATCGGTATTGGACAATAATACTTTTCGGCCATTCATTGAAACTTGTGTTTCTCAGTACTTATTGGTAAGCATAATTTTCTGGCGTATTTCATACGTCTATGAATTCATTTCATGGCGGCTACTGAATTCAAGTGCGACACCGAGAGCATTGCTTCGAAATAGACGTGGCTGTATAGTGATTTTTCTCCTGTGACTCTAGCAGATTTGTGTAAGTAGGTGAGGTTTCCGCTTTTTGCCTTTGGTGGCATAATCATTACTCTTTCAGCTTCCGAGAATGCCATTTTAACATTTGCCAGTTGGTGTGCAGGTATTAAAAATACCTGCTTCCATTTCGTAGGTAGGATTACACTCTGAGATTGAAATGTGCCCAACAAACGATTGATGATATGTACTGCCACACAAAAAAGTACTTAGCATGCAAATACTAGTGTGATTGTGTCCACATAATTTTCCAAAAATGTGTGAGTAACAAATATATCCGTTATGCAAAATTTTGAATGGTCTGCGATTCGTAGACGATGTTTGAAGGTACGCGATGCCTGAAGGTATGCGATCCCTGAAGGTTCGCAAAAGCAGTATATTCTTTCGGGAAACACTTATTCGATTATCGGATTGCACCGAAAAATCATGTTTTGTGTGAGCCTCTGGAATGCATGTGATGTGGGTCCTCTAATAAAATGTGCGACGCTGCATTTAGTGCACACTAATAAATAAAGGTTATTTGTTTTGGTAAGCTCTAGTTGGTATCTCTACTGTTGTAATCACACCTGTAACTCTCTTACTTATACATAGTAACTGTCACTTGCAGTGTTTGAACTCGACTGGTGAAGCGCAACTCTACAAAACAGAGTTATTGCGTGTCTTTAAGGACAACTATATATGTCCCAAGCGAAGACTCGCCGGGAAATGAACCAAGTAATCTGATTTTATAGAGCCGAAAGCACACCTTTTTAATTCCGACATTACTTAAGCTGTTAATAAATGTTGGTAAAGCGTGAAACACGACCACATATTAAACACTCCACTTTAACATCTTGGTGATTGCGCTAAGAACTCGACATTAAATCTCACTTTACCTCATATATTTTCGGGAAGACTTGAGGCCTCGAAACCTTCCTCGGTGGTTTCCTTGTTGCTTGAGTGGCAGGGGTTGTTTCGAGATCTTCATAGCTGTATTCGTCGTAATCAACGCTGCCTGCTGTGAGTGCGAGCGCGGACAGCGGAAGATAAAGCGCGAAAAACACCAGCCACGAACGCATAGCTTCTTCGGCGACATCGACAGGAGCGCATCGTATATCCGCATTCTCCCTTATATACTTCGCCATTTAGGAGAAGTCCTAATCTATCTTGCCCTTGTCGCCTTTCTTTTTACCCTTTCTACGTATATCTAATGTAAGTTTTAGTGATATTTTTTTAGGGTAAACCATTACTCATTCAACATTCATGTTAAAAGAGAGGACGTGCAAGCGCGGACAGGTATCTTCTTATTCTAACAGGAAGGCTTTCGTATAGGCCGCGTCTTGCCAAAGCCTATGAATGACTGCTGCTACAGATCGGCTAGCCTATATTGGAATAGTATATTCTACGGCTGCATCCATGCTAAATAATTCATAGTTCTAGGCTTAATTTGTGCACCAAGTTTTCTCGGACTATCTGCCGCACAGTTCATTTAGTGTACATTTCGTGTTGCTCGTCACTTGAGGTAGCAGTAAAAGAATCTTCTCGCGATATGTTTCATAAGCCATGCGGTCGGTCAGCTGTGTCGTTTCCTATGATTTCACAGTGACTTCGAATTCAATGGAAAATTGTTCTGTGGTTCAAATGTCTCGCTATGGCGTGACAGTGCTACATGCTCATGTGGAAGAACTGAAGAAGACATAGAGCACCTTCTTCGATACTGTAAGAATAGAAGATGCTTCTCGAAACAAACTTTTACAAAAACTGAATTGATTAGATAAACGGCCCCCATGAATATAAAATATTTTGAGCTCGTGGTCAATATGAAATTTTCAAAACCTTTTGAGCACGCTGCATTGCATTTTTTGGAAGAATCAGAACTATCAGAAAGGTACTAAGTCTAAAAAACATTTGCTTCGTTTTACCAGTAACCGGTATGCTAGGCTGCATGATTATTGTTTCTCTTTTTTTCGGCCAAGAACTTTTCGTGAAAACACGATGAGGAGACTCATCAGTGAGCATACGTCTGGCAGTGTAAGCGATACCATAAAAAGAGCGTTAAGAACAACGCCAGAGAGGCAGAAAAGATGTGTTCCGATTGCAGCGGTGGCAGAAAAACTGACTCTGAATAACTACCGAAAGCGCAAATACGAGATAAGCAAGCATACACTTTGGAATAATTCAATTTTGCTATTTAAAGTGAAATCTATTTGCTTTAGCAGGCATTGCTACAAAGCGAAATTAAGTAAAAAAGAGAATTACACTTGTGTGGGGGAAGGTAAGAAAACGACAGAGCAGGTTTTAATTGAATGTGGAAGTATGGTCTCGGGTGTACATTAGGACATAAGCCTACATGAAGGCTTGGGTTTTAGGGACATCGGAAAAATAGACAGGTCGGCGATAGAAATAAGTAAAATATAACAGGAGGATTAATGGCTCAAAAGCAGGCATAAAACATAAAATAGCCTGAAAGCTAACGTTAAGCTGCGGCAAGCCGCAGAAAGTTGGGTTGTGAATTGATGAGGGATTTTATGGGAAGAGAACCTTAATACGGCTGGTTACACTCCAATGCAGTAATAATAATAATAATAATAATAATAATAATAATAATAATAATAATAATAATAATAATAATAAAATATTGAGTTTGGTTGAGCGCAGGTATCCATCTCGTTATGAACTAGACGCTCTTTCATCCATTGTCATCAAAAAAACTCGCATGGATTTGAAAGCATACGTCTAAAATGAGCCGAAAACGAAAGCCATTTTCTTTATCAATGTGAATCATTTATTTGCGTACTGCAGGCGCTTTGAGTGTTTCTATCTATCTATCTATCTATCTATCTATCTATCTATCTATCTATCTATCTATCTATCTATCTATCTATCTATCTATCTATCTATCTATCTATCTATCTAGCCGCCTACGTCTGGGTGCTCTCGTGATCACCTCCTTAACATGGGGTAGACGAAAATTAGTGTGGAAGGGGAAGAGAGTTTGACATTTATGACTGTCAGGTCATGACAAGAATATTACGGGAATTCCGTTGGAAGGAAAAACCCTTTCGTCCAGACGCGTGTGGCACATACGCATATACCACGGGCCGCGGTATGCGAGGATGCGACCGAGGTGTTTGACTGTTTATATCTTCCGAGGAACGGCCACAACAGACATTAATAATTTAAATGTGAGGGCGCTAAGGAAAACCGCCGTCGGCAGCGTTGACCAGAATATATGTCATGAATCCAAAGAATATATGTTATGGCCCCAGCAGGAATCGAACCCATACATTCTGCATGGCAATCAAGTATTCTACCACAGAGGCACGCCAGGTCTCGAAACTCCTTTGGAAAATGACCCTATGCAGGCGTAACGTTGGTGAAACATCAATTGTGGTTGCAGTGCTGCCCATCTAATTTTATAAACATTTCATATGTACTCGACTAATACAGGCGTCACGTCGGGTTAGCGTCAATTGTACTTAAGCGCCATCCACTGAAGTTTGTCTACATGGTGTTATGCAGGGCTACCATCCTCATACGCACGAGCGCTACATTTCAGCTTGCTGCTTCTGGTGTTAGTAATACCCATGTTGCTCTTGGCATCGTTACGCAAGTGTGAACGACTGGTTATATCAAACATATGTGACTTCAAAATACATGTCTCTGAGTAACATTTCTACACATAGTTAGCGTCATTTCGTAACTTTTCGCTCGACAAAAAGTTTACACCACAGTCACATTCTCTACGCATGCTTTGCATAGCATCGATTCCCAAGGTACGTGGGATATGCCGAACTTTTTCTTCTGCTCAGTCGCTTGTATTGATCCCCGCACCATGGAAACGTTTCTGCACCTAGCCTGGTTTCGCACTACCTCTGGGATTGGAGCTTTCTCCCCTCACGCAAGCTTTCTGCACCTTACGTGCATCCGGTATCGTCCTACCTATCACAAGGTTACTATGTAATGCGATGACGTCTTCATTTCTCGCATTGTAATCTCACTAAGGCTACATAATTAAGTCACAAATTCTGGCGATCTGTGACGCCATGAGGTTACGTCGCTATATTAAGAGCAATGTTCTGCATCACCCGCGTAGATGCCACGACCACTTTTTAGAATTGATGAGGCATATAAAGCTTTCGTCCTAACAACTAAACCGACCACCATTGCATCATTTGAAAGGCCCTGGAAGCAACGAACCACTGGGTGACGACGGAGTGCGAAAAAACATCTATGGGAAAAAACAACAAGGCTAACACACACATGTGTGGAGGATTATTTTTCGTCTATGCTGGTTGCATTTGTATTAAGAAAGTTCTAATTTTATTCAAAGCAAAGTTACTTTTCGGATTTCTTCAGCAATGGGTCATCCTCGCAGGTATCGCGTCGATGATCTTCACCTTTCGTTGATCAATACCGTGCGAAAATGGATAATTACCCCACTTCCGATAAGATAATCGTATTAGCGCCCTACTGCACCACGCCGCCCGAAAAATTCAGAAAATACCCAAAAAGTAGTTTATGTACCTTATCGTTGGCAAAACTGTTAAGAGTCAATTCCCAAGAACACGTCTGATCAGCATCTATTTTATGTGTCGGCATTCAATGGCTCGAATGCTTGTGTTTTGTGACCTTTTGTGTTTCATGGAACATTTTCATATTCAAGAACTTGGAGTGCGTGCGCGAATGTTGTACTCGATGCCTTTCTATAACCTTCTGTTTCTTTTCATCTTTGTGACGAGAACTATAGGGCAAGAAGAGAGGAGTAGCCAGCGCCACGCGCTGGCACTAACCTCTCCTTTTATACATTTACTAAAAAAAAGAACATGTACACAAGAAAGAAGTGAAGAGAGCACAAGGAAGCTCTGTGTTATTTGTTCAGCATTAGCCTAAATTCAAAGCATATCTTGTCGAACAAAAGGTATTTTATCAGTTTCAGTCAATGAATCAATCGATCGTGCGATGAATGAATGGTAGCTGGACCAATCAATGAATTAAATAGTTAATGAATTAGTAAATAATCAATAATCAATATATCTATCTACCTGTCTGTATATCTGTCCTCTATCTAGCCGCCTACATCTGCAGACTCTCGAGGTCGTCTCCTGAACTTGCTAGATACCAAAATTATTTCACCTAAAGTTGCGAATTTCACCTCACGCCATGAGCCTGGCCAAAGAAGCCGCGAAGAGTGAAGACGTCTCTGCTTGCTTTTAGTCGCGAAGGTGCCAGCGCCGGTTACCTAGGTCCCTATGCCGGGGACGGGAAGTAGGCGGCCTCCTTATCTGGTGGAACAATAAAGTTGTTAATATCGTCATCATCACATCCTCAAGTGTGGCGCACACCCGCATACAACGGCCTGTAGTAGCAACACGGAATTCACAGCTCATATCGATGGAGTTTATATCAGTCTATGCCACTACCAATATGAACGAGAGCATCAAAAAGCCGAGAAATTCTACGGAGATCTGTAGAGTAGCTGAGACAATGGAAACGTAAAAGGGAAAACAGTTGTCAATAGCAATCGGAATTCGCACCATTGAGTAACCAGAGGATCATGTAACATCCCACCTGAGGATCTCGCAAGAGTATAAGGTAAAAGATCTATTGAATGCAACTCGACCGATTGTGGTACGACAGCGTACCACCCGCTATACGCAATGTCGCTGAACTGTGAGGGCACAAAATTCATGCCTAAATTGGGGGGACCCCTAAGCTTCGCCTCTAAGAGTTGAACGATATAGCGATATCCTGTCCCTAGTGCGTACTTCAACCGCACAGTGCATACTTGCTATGCACCTACTATGTGGTGTTAAGGGAATACGCGCAGTAACGTCGGCCACCCACTAGGCGCAGTAATGGATGGCCGGCTTTAAACAATGTAGTCGTTATGATATTGTCACGCGCGCTTGTTGTTTCAACTTCGCTTACGCCCGCAAAGACTGTCAGCAGTGCTCGGCGCAGACCGCGCCTTACATGTTCCTGAAGCTTCTCGGTTGTAGTAGATCGTTTGGGTAGGATTCCGCGCAGGACGCTAACACTCGAGCTTATTCCAGAGCTTTCGCGACGACCAGTGATAAGGCTAGAATGTTCGACGCGTGATGCATAAAAGCCTGTGCGTTCCAACGATGATCAGTTGATCGACGGCCGACGCTCTATTCGCCGCTATCAGTGCCAGCGTGTATTCCTGTAATCTGACCATCCGTTTACCGGCCACAAGTTCGGCCAAATAAACAGTTTCATCTGGGACATACTGCCTGCTGCGTTCGTCAACGTCACGACCACATGACAATATTCAAGTGTTGTGACGCCGGATGGCAATGTACGCTTGTACCACGCAATGTTACTGCGAGATTGCATGTTGTATTCTGACGTATGCGTACAGGGCGCGTGTGTTTGTGAAGCAAGGGTTATTTTCACTGCATTTCCAAGCAGAGGAAGTTATTTTCAATGTATTTCCAAGGATAGACGTGGCTGTGTGGTAAAACACACTTGCCACGCAGACGGTCTGGGGTCGATCCTCACTCGGACCCGGAAATTTGGGTTATTTATTTTATTTCCAGCTTTCTCGATTTGTCGGTCACGGACAAGACGATGATATTTCGCTCACAGCCAACGACAAGACGCCGACGCCGACGAAATTTCTACGAAACGAGCTCTTTAACGCTCTCGCGTTAAAATGTTAACATGACCTTAAAGGAGCACTCACACAACATTATATGCTCCAACGCCTTCTCTAGTGATGGAGAAATTTTTACTCGTGTAAATTTTGTTTAAAGCGAAAAAATAATTGTTGATGTCACTGTCGATGTGCCTTTTAAAGGAAGCGTCCGTTATGCGAAGATCAGTTCGTTCTGCGAATTCCAGTGACATCTCTCTTAAGGCGAAGGATATTGATGGCTCATCAAGCGTGAAATCTGACCGTGGGTGGCGTCAACAGAAATGATAGAAAAAAACTCATGATTCACTGACGTCTCTATATGATGTGATCATGACGTCACACATCGTCTAAATATATGCGGCTGTCGTGACGTGAACTTAAAGTAAAGTGTACTGACGTTATCACGTGAATGACACCATCGTTTGTACGGGGGTGTGCTGATCCCGGATGCAGTTGGAAATACCAACGATCGTGTAGGCAGTTCAAAGCCGCCTGACATTGCAAAAAGCTTTTGGGACGGGGGGCATGATGAGTGCATCGACTAGGAAGATGGCTTTTGCCTTCAAATTGTCATAGCGGAATACATGAGAGAACCTGTGAGCATTATTTTTCAGACATCTTTACCATAGATAACGATTGTTTGTATGCCATTTCTGTTTGCTTCCAACTTTGCCATTTAAGTCGCCCATGACTATAGTGTAAGAGGTTTCTACAAGACAGGGACTGCGGCAAAGTGGCTGGAGATTGACGATACAACTGATTGAGTTATTGATGCTGGAGGCTTCATACTCAAGAAACGATTTTGCAGATTTTTCTGAAAATTCAACTGATCCAGATTGTTGGGCAGACGTCAATATTTTATTCATGCACAAAAAGCGAGACCTGAAAGCGAGACCTATCAACGTTCTTGCATCACTCGCCGGTAAAATGGGCGCACGTGTTCTGGTATTAAAGCAGGAGTGCAAGATGAGGAGGAAGAGGACAAAGAAAGCGCATGCCGGTACATGATGATGATTATTTCTATTCACTCGTCACGAACCAATGCCCGCCATAAATTGCTCCACTCTTAATATAAACCAAGGAAAAAAGCCACGCATGAACGGCGTTTTTACGGCGAAAGCTGTTATGAGATGACAACAAGGGCAGTTTTTGCGCTGTGGTTGTCCGCCGCCGCCGCCGGTGTCCGTAAACGCTATCGCGTGAAGTAAGAAGAAAACTACCTAAATAAATATACCTATCAAAGAATAGGAATCGAACCCAGGCCCTCTTCGTGGCTGCCCAGCACTCTACCACTGAACTACGCCTACGCCGGTGCTTGAAACTGCGTTGCGAACTGACCCTATGCAGGCTTCATGTCGGGTAAGGAATCGCGTTAACATGTGTAATAAAGCGTTTTAAAAGAGTAATGTAACGACTAGGTGTCACACAACGCGAATTGCATAACGAGTGGGTACTTCAATGCTCCAACCCATTACAAGTGCCTCAGGCCCATTACAAGTGCCTCAGGCATAATTCTTCATCGTCGTCAGCCACAGCGTCAACAAAGGGCACATAATTCGTTACAAGTGTGTAGCGGGCACCGCGCTTTTCTAAAAAATGACGCATAATCGCATAGTAGACTCTTCCTCGCAACTAAAAAAATTGTGATGATTTATAGTGTACTGGGTATGATGCAAGTGTGCTTGTAGTATTTGCCCCAAGAGTGCTTAAAAAATGCTCTAGAACGGCCGCTCTTCCTGTTTTCGCTGTGACTGGGCTGCGCGTTCCGCGCAGGCCTGCCGGGTTTTTTAAATGCGAAGCATTTCTTTGCGTACTGTAATCACTTTTGTGTTTCTATCTATCTATCTATCTATCTATCTATCTATCTATCTATCTATCTATCTATCTATCTATCTATCTATCTATCTATCTATCTATCTATCTATATATCTATCTATCTATCTATCTATCTATCTATCTAGCCGCCTACGTCTGGGTGCTCTCGTGATGGCCTCCTTAACTTGGGGTAGACCAAAATTAGTATGGGACGGTAAGAGGTATTGACGAATATGTCTGGCTGGTCATGACATAAATAACGTGAAAATCCCGTCGCGTACGTCGTCAAACTCATTGCTCCAGACACGTGTGGCTCCTACACGTATACCACGGGCCACGGATTGCGGGTATGCGCCACAGGACTTTGAAAATTTATATCTACCCAGGATTGGCGAGAACCGGCCTTGGTAATTTAAATGCGAGAGCGTTAAGAGAAACTGACATCGGTGGCGACGTATATTGTGGTTGCGGTGCTGGCTATCTAATTTTATAAATATTACTATGAGGCAGGCGTCATGTCGGGTTAAAGTCAATTGTATACTTAAGTGCCGTCCATTGTAGTTGGTTTACGTAGCACTATCCACGGCTACCATCCTTGCAAGCACAAGCTCTACATATCAGCTTACGGCTTCGGGTGTTGGCAATACCCATGTTTCTGTTGGCATCGTTACACAACTGTAAACAACTGGTTATATGAAACATATGCGACTGTTCAACATGTGAGTGCGTGCGACATTTGTACATATCTTTAGCGTCATGTCATAACGTTTCGCTCAATAAAATATTAAAACCCAGTCACCTTACCTCCGGATGCTTCGCATAACATCGATTCCCATGGAACATGCATGGATCTGCCTATTTTTTTCTGAAGAGAGCCGAATAGGACGATACACTACAGCGTACGAAGGCTTCACTACAGTTACCCAGGGCACGAAAACCGACCCACCCGGTGACATAACAGCTGGTCGCTTTTATTGAGTTGTGGTAGGCCCTAAGGCACTAAACGTTTAAAATATCGCATCCTCGATGGCGCGTGTCCGAAGGTGGTTCAGCGGGTTCTCTGAGGTTGTTAACCGGCGGTGTTCGTTTTTGGGCACGGTAGGGTTCTTGTTTCGGCAGTAGTTTTCAAGAATGGCCACTTGAAGCGGTAGCTGATAGAGACATACGACCGCTCCATGGAGGAACGTGGACGCTGTAGTTGTGGTATTACCGTGGAGGCTCTGTTGCTTTTGCTCATTTGTTATAAAGGGCAAGGTCGCGACACTCTTCAACCTATGTGACTGTGGCAGAAATAGGCGCAAACTCACATGGATTGGGCTTGTATAAAAGCATTGCGTGAACTGTGCGTGACGGGCACCGAGAAGAATGACGAAAAACCAGTAGTGCTTTGAGGGGTGGTATTGTAGGCGTAGGTGACGATGATCGGCATTACAATTTTTGCGGTTGGCGGCAACGTGCATCGACAGCATGACGTCGAGTGCACGATTACAGCGTTCTGTGAGGCCATTCATCAGCGGGTTGTAAGCAGTAGTTTTGAGGTGAACAGCGTAGCACTAAAAGAATGGCTTTCGCGACTTCCGACAGGAAGACATGATCTCGAGCGCTGAGCAGCTCCTGGGGTGGACCGGGACGTAGTCTAAAGCGGTGGAGCAGGAAGCTCGGCAAGGTCGGCATATCGCGTGAGATATGCAACAGCGACGATGGCCGAACGGTTACCAGCCTACGTCAGAGGAAGTGGCCCATAGAAATTGACGCAAACACGCCCAAACGGCAAGGTAAAGGTTGCAGACCTGCTGGTGCCAGATGTGAAGTTTTCCGATGTTGATAATCAAAGCAGGAGAGTAAAACTTCTGCACGTAGCAGTAAACCTCTTGCGTAAAGTAACGTCGTCGGATGCGTTCGTATATTCCATGGGCTCACACACAGCGGATCAGATTGAAAAAGGAGTCGTACTTTTATGAACGCACATTGCGAGGTACTATGAGTAACCACTGGCGACCGTCGACGTTGTAATGTCGTCGGTCAAGTGGGTCGTCGCGATTGGCGAAACGGTGGGAATTAGTGATATGACCGCGTGGTTGGCGCTGCCGACAAATCAGCAATGCTGTCATTCAGGCGATTAATTGATTTTTTTTCTGTTCGGTAGCGATGGTGGCAAGGTCGATGGAAGAAACGGGAAGGTAAGATACTCAGTAGTGGGTGCTGTTGTCGGACAAGTGGTGCGCGCAAGGGCGTTTGTGTGAGCATGCTGGCGTCCGTTGCGGAGCAGTACATGGTTATGGTAATCCTGCAGGCGAAACACACAGCGGGCGAGACGGCCTGAGGGATTCTTGAATGAAAACAGCCATCATAGTGGTGCTGGTGAATAACAACATCAAATGGGCGACCGAACAAATAAGATCAGAGCTCTGTAAAGGCCCAGATGATCACCAGGCATACTCTGTCCATGACGGTGCAATTGGTCTCGGCTTTACTGAGCGTAGCACTTACATAGTATCGCTTAGTACTTGCGTAGAGAAATTATCAGAAGAAAAAACATTACATGTATTGAGAGCATGACTAACCCGATAAAACATAAAGCTCCACCTTGACGCTTTATTCGAAGGTCGCAGGTTCGGTCCCTGCCCACGGCAAGTTATCTTTTCGTCCACTTTTCTTTCTTCGCATTTAGATTGCCGTTACTACTGATGACATCTCCTATAATTTCCTAGGCATTGTTGTCTCTTAGTTCTCAGTAATAGTCTGTGTAACAAAAAACGAGCCCTTAAAATTTCCACTTCCTTCCTTGAAAGCTGCTTATAGTAATAGCAGGCAAGAATATTGGCAGGAACCCACAATCTCGTACTAACTACGAATATAAATACTTGTGCTCAATATTACCTCATTTACTAAACGGGCCACTTGTTACTAATATTAATAATTTGTCCTGTTGTTTTCTTGTTATTCTTGAAGGAACAACCCTTTATTTATGTTATGCAACACAGTGACAAGCTTCCTTTGAATGTTTTTTTTTTTCATCTTGTCGGCTATGCATAATATGTAAGCTGGTAGAAAATTTATATTTCAGCACAGATGTACTTGTATTTGTTCGAGTTTTGGGGGGCTGGTAAAGCGGCTATGAACTGTTTATTCCCCGTTAGCCCTCTGAAACTCTGTAATGGTTTTCTGGAAAATTAAGCATACATACATACATACATACGTACATTTACTTGACATTCATTGCAGCTTCAGCATCAGCAAGAACACGACGACCAGAACGAAAAGCTTCTACATACACACTGTGCATGCATACATACATACATTCGCGCGCACATACATACATACATACATACATACATACATACATACATACATACATACATACATACATACATACATACATACATACATACATACATACATACATACACACACCTGTCACATTGTCCTGGAAATCCTGGTTTGCGATAAGCAAAGAGTGAACCGACCGAACACCGCTCGCGTTCATGCGCACCTCTTTGGCGGCCTTAGGGACGTAGTAGAGTAGTGTGAGAGGAGATGTCAAGGTCGCCAAGGCCCCTGAAACCCGGGCAGCTGGAAGTCACCGAAAACGCCGGCGGGAATCTGCATGGCAAGAGACACCATAAGCTACTGCATAGAATATAGAGATGTAATTTTTAGCGTGGGCTTCTCTTGTCACCAAAGTGTTGTCGTCAGCCTGGCATACGAGTAGAAAACACTATCCACAAAAAAAGGCGTTACCGCCGCCCACGCCGCCAAGAAAGCAAGCTTTGAATCTGCTGGAAGACAAGGTCACCATTCCACCTTGCTCCAGTGTCATATCTTGCGTCACCACCCAGAAATCAGCAGACATAAAAGACGTAGTTGAAAGCAACCAGCACTGCTTGTGGAACCGCGGAATTTTCATCGCAAGAGGAATAGCCGAGCTTCGTGCAGGGAAAGCAATAGTGGTGCTCAGAAGTTTCAGCAATGAGTACAAACACGTCATGAAAGGCACAACGGTAGCCTTCATCGCAGAAAATGGGGAAGCCAGCGAGGCATTGTCTCGCAAGAATTCTGCGGAACCTACTTCGACGAATTAAGGTACTCACCAAGCTTTTGGCGTCAATCCGAGTCCTACCTGCCATAAGCAAGAACAGCTCAAACAATTTCTCCGGCTACACAGTGGCTGCTTCTCGTCGTTGTCGTCGCGAAGAATTTGACAGAGCCAATTTGCTATGTATCAAGTAATAATCGAAGAGCATGCCCGTTCCCTCCGTCGGTGCTAACACTAAATTTGTGCACATAAATTCTAGGTCATAGAACTGCAAGTCGACAAAATTCTACATGATGATATCATGCAGCCATCGTTGAGTCCGGAGGGGTATCACCCGTGGTATTAGTGACAAAATAGATGGATCCATGTGGCTCTGCGACAGTTATCGTCATTTGAGCACGATTACAAAAAAAAGATGTGTACCCCCTCCCACGGATAGATGACATTTTGGACAAGCTGTGTAATGCAAGAAATTTTTCGTCAATGTACTTGAAAACAGTTTATTCGCAATATTATTGAAAGTTAGGATAGTTGGTACGATAGCCTGTTAGGGTACAGCGTGAGAACGAATACGGAAGAGCAAACAACGTACAAGCATCAGCTCTGAATCGAAACTGATAAGACTTATTTGAGGAATACGTGTACGTAATAGCAAAAAAAACGCATCAACATTGCGCAAAAGTGTTAAACAATTCGCATATTTAAGTAGACGGGATGGATCCGGCGACAATCGCCTTGATCACGCCGGCCAGCCTGTTTGTTTTTCAAGTCATGCCATTCGGGCTTTGCTCGGCACCAGCGACATTCCAACGCGTAATGGAAACAGTATCGATAGGCCCAGAGTGGCAGCCCTGTCTTGTCTGGTTCGATGAGGTCGTTTTTCACCGCGAATTTACATGGTCACATAAGGCGGCTTGAGACAGTGTTAAAGTTCATTAAGTCCACCTGGTTGACGCTTAAGCCGCAAAAGTGCAAACTTATCGCATGGCACACGTCATCAGACACTCTTGAGTTCCTTTAGGTCATCCAAAGACTGCAGTCAGCGCACACTTCTCTCAGCTAGTCGAGAAGAAGGCAATGCGCCGCTTTCTCGGTCTTTCTGCGACTAAAGGATGCTTCGTGCAAAACTTCCGCATCGTCGAATCATTGACACTTCTCGGAAAATCGTACGCCGAATTCAAATTAGAAACATGAAAGAGCGAGCCATTTAAGCCCCGGAAACGACACCTGCTGTCGCCACTGGTTCTTTCACATTTCGACTAAGCACAAACGGATATTGACACCAAACCGAGCAGTTCTTTTGAAGGAGAGGCGCTCTTGAAATAGTCATTCCCCATGCTAGCCGGTAGCTGTCAAAAACGGAAGCCAACTATTCCCCGACGGAAAAAGATCTTTTATCATTATTTAGACTACGTCAAAGCTTTGTCCTTATCTATACGGCAACCATTTTTCAAAACGGCAAGTGATTATCACGCCTTGATCCATCTGGCAAACCTAAAGAACCCTTCAGGTGGTCTCGGGAGAGTGCGGTGGACTTTTGGACATTTTACTGCTAGTTAAGGCAACACACGCAAGAAAGATACTTGTCGCCCTTGTCATCGTCTTATCTTCCTTGCGTACATTGCCTTAACTACTGGTGTGATGTCATACTGGAAGCAATGCCAGTTAGGCCAAGAAGTTCTCCGTACGTATATTTCCCACGATGGTGTCTCATGCTCCAAGAGTTGCACGTCACGGCTTTGTACAAGTCCAGACAATACCACTGAGATGGCGACTCCTTGTCCCGCGTCCCCGTTGATCAGCCACCTCAAGACGATCAAGATGAAGACAGCTTCTTGGTAAGCTCATCCGCGGATGACTGCGCCAAGAGCAGCGGAGAGATCTGGAACTATGCTGCCTTCTAGACTATTTAGAAAGGGAGACCATCGTTGGTTCTAAGTTATTCAACCGTGGATTGCCTTTATTCATTCTGACGATACGGCACTCTGGTAAATTTCTCTTCTGCTTGGCGCTAACTACGTTCTCGCCATGCCCTAGGCACTGCGGCCCGGAGGTCCTGCAGGGCCTACATGAGGACGCGACTCCTGGTCACCTTAGATTCTCGCTTACATACGCAACTATTCAGAAACACTGATTTCTTGGCTCATTTTCACCCAGCCACCCGAATAGAGCTCCGCTCAGACGCAAGCGGCCGTGGCATTGGGGCTATACTCGCTCAGGTACGGAATGGCACAAACCATGCGAAAGCATGTGCTAGCCGTTTTCTGTCGAAGTCGGAAAGTAATTATTCTGTTACAAAGTGGGAGTGCTCAGCCCTTGTCTGCTCTGTTGCGATAGTTCCGTACCTATATGAACGCCTGTTCCCAGTAATCAGAAACCACCATGCGCTCTGATGGTTCTCTGTGTTTGGGGACCCTACAGGAAGACTTGGCCGTTGGGCATTACAGTTACAGGAGTGTACGTTATCGGTGGTGTACAAATCTGGAAAGTTCGACAGTGATGGCGACTGCATATCCCGGCACCCTTCTGATCCAGCCAACTCCGCCGAGTTGGAAGCCAATGCCTCCATTAGCGCCATCACTGACTTTTCACATGTGGCAGATGTGCAACGGGAAGAGCCATCGTCGCTCTTATTCGCTTACCGCCTCCAAGCCGGCAATACGGATCGTTCACTCAGCATGTTCTTCCTGCTAGGCAACGTTTTCTACCAAAGCCACTTAAACCCTGGTGGCGCAAAACTTGTACTCGTCGTAGAACATACGACCGTGTTCGACGACGGTTTCTCGGGAAGGACCTTTATTGTTACGTTCGCCGCAAAGTTCCAGCTTGCGACCTCTGCCAGCACCGAAATAAGCTTAGGACGCTCTCTGCCGGTCATCTTCAACCTAATGAACTCCTACCTCAGCCGTTTTATTGAATGGGGTTAGAAATGCTAGGTCCCTTTCCAACTTCCACAACTGGAAATTTCATATAATGCGGTAGCTACGAATTATAGCACGTGGCATGCGATCACTCGAGAGATACCGACCAGCTGCGTGGCTTATGCTGCAGACTTCCTCCTCCGCGAGTTTATTTTTACAGCATGGCGCTCCTTGTCACGTCCCAACACACCATGGCCGCTGCTTTGTCTCTCATGTGGTTGACAACCTGCTTCAATCTTGTACTACTCCTCAACTCTTTACCACTTCTTATCCCCGTCAGACTAACCACCCAACAACTGAACCGCACACTTGTATGAACGTTGTATGGGAGTGTGCGGTTGCATGTATGCCGGCATTATTTCCATGAGCCTTCCCGACGACCACACCAATCGGGACATAGTCTTCACGTTCGTCACTTTCGCCCACAAGCCGTTGCGCCATAAAACTGTGGCCTATTCAGCCTTTAATCTCTCTTTAGCCATGCCCCGTTGTTACAATTCGACACCCTGCTTTCGCCTGACCCACCACGCACCACTTCATGCACTCAAGATTCCACCACACGTGCTCTCCTAGCACGAACGGTAGCAGGTGCTCGTTTCTCATTGTCCGAGACTAGATGAATGTCCCTCTATGATCGTCGACATAGAGGTGCTGAATATTCTCCGGTCTCTGTCGTTCTAATTTGGCTCCCATCTCGTCGCATTCACTGCAGCGAGAAGCTATTATCGCAATACGTCGGGCCCTACCGAGTCGTGCGCCAGGTGACACCTGTTACGTGTGAGGATTCCCCAGCTACCAACTCATCAACAGCTAAAACCAGAACTTACATCGTGCATATGTCTCACCTAAAAGACGACAATGGGGACACGCCCTTTTAACCATTTTTAACGGTTCAGGGTAATATCATTCGTATGGAAATGCCACTCCGGCATGGCTGCTGAAATAGAACCTGATGAAGGCAGACGACAACGTTGTTGTTTTGCGGCTAGGAATACCACTGTCGTTAGCTTTATTGAGGTGACTTAGTGTCTAAAGTGTCTAAAACGAGTCTAAAGTGGGCCTGTTGCCCTGCAATTCTTTGCGCTCTGTGCAGCGGTAGCTCAATTAGTGCTGACTGACGACCGCTGAATAAATACTCCCCGTAATATTTTTGGCCTCACCTTTCTGTCAACTTCACCCATTAAGTCAGAATATTCGAAGGCTGTCAGCGCTGTAAGGCACCGCCGACCAGGGCTGGGCAGTATCGAAGATACATATCTTAGATACTATTTTTTAAAGGAAAAACCCTTATTTTGTGCGCAAGACGTTTTCAGGGAAAAATGAACAGGATAGGTGCGCTCTGTCCTATCCTGTTCATTTTTTTTCCTGAAACGTCTTGCGCAGGGTTTTCCTTTAAAAATGCAGTACCAACCAGCCCAAGCAGCTACCCTGTTAGATAATATCTTAGATACTCTATGGGTATCTTGTATCTGTATCGCGATACGTCTCGCAAAACGAGTATCTGTATTTCCGATACATTCAATAATGTATTGTGTATCTTAACATACAAGATACTGCTATAGAAAAGTCACCCTGCGAAACAACAAACGTCAGTTGAACTCTGCTTCTCAAGCTGATACTGCTGCCACTGGGCCACCTCAATAAAGCTAACGACAGTGGTATTCCTTCGTATTTTTGCCGGATTGTTCCAGTCAGCATGGGAAACAAGGTCTATACGCGTCTCTACTGGTGGAGCAAAGTCGCCTTATGGTGCTCGAGCCATCTCGACGAAAACAAGCGCGCGAACGTCTACGTGTAGCCGACCTCTTCTTTCTTTCTCCATATTTTTTTTCTTTTTAGCTGTGTCGGTGCCATGGACATTGTTTGTAGCCGCGGTACTGTGCTGCGTACTACAATACGTGCGGCGCCTTTCGCTCAAATTCGGATGTGGCTTTAGTGTTGTTATCGAAGTTTGTCTTGCGTGGTGCTTCGTTGCAAACTCTCAAAAATGCTAAAATGTGGTTGCTTTGCGTCTCGCTGCTTTCACACAGATTTGAAAGATCTCGTCGTTGTAAGCTTCACTTGCACACTATGAGATTGACTTATATGCCAATCAGGTTCTGACAACCGTCGCTCCACCGATGTCGATGCTATATGCAATAGAACAAGCATTTACGTAACCGATGATATTTCGGCGTACTGTATATTTGTTCTTTGTGCCAAATTGTGCAAGAAGTTTTTTTTTAAGATAAGTTGATTGTTAGCACAAGTGCTCTCTTTGCTGTCCTTCCTCCGTTTGCATCCCACGCATTACCTATGCCTCCGTGTAGTTTTTAAGGGCGAAGCTCCTAAGGGTGTGGGTCTCTCCCTCCTCTGTAGTTGTCGTAGTAGGTAGGTAGATAGCCACGTATAGTGGAATGTACCCACTCCACGTGATAAAGATGACGATGACGCAGTATAGTGGAATGTACCCACTACACGTGATAACGATGAAGAATAAGCGCCCTTCCAGTATAGTGGAATGTACCCACTACACGTGATAACGATGACGATGACGCAGTATAGTGGAATGTACCCACTACACGTGATAACGATGAAGTATAAGCGCGTTCCGGTATAGTGGAATGTACCCACTCCACGTGATAAAGATGACGATGACGCAGTATAGTGGAATGTTCCCACTACACGTGCTGACGATGACGCAGTATAGTGGAATGTACCCACTACACGTGATAACGATGACGCAGTATAGTGGATTGCACCCACTACACGTGATAACGATGAAGAATAAGCGCCCTTCCAGTATAGTGGAATGTACCCACTCCACGTGATAAAGATGACGATGACGCAGTATAGTGGAATGTACCCACTACACGTGATAACGATGAAGTATAAGCGCGTTCCGGAATAGTGGAATGTACCCACTACACGTGATAAAGATTGCGATGACGCAGTATAGTGGAATGTTCCCACTACACGTGATAACGATGACGATGATGCTGATGACCATGAAGTATAAGCGCGTTCCAGACCACACATTCTCTTTCTGCCATGGATGAAAACGATCGAGCTTCGCCCACTCATCATCAATCACTTCGTGGATATGGCGTGATTTTTTCCCGTTTGTTAACTGTGTAATAAGTTTCTAGTAACTTCCTCCTCTAATTCTCTTATTTATTCTTACTTTTAACTGTCTGTCATTTCAACAGTTGACATTTCTACATTCCATGTGAGTTTACTGTTCAGGCGATGTTAGGGGAAATCGTAAAATAATCTGAGTGCGCCTAATGCTCACAGGAAGAAAAATTCTGCTTGCGATTTAATAAAACAGCGAAATTGAGTTTACATTATAGCAATTAAAAAATATAACAAAAAATCTTAAAGACGTTAGGAAGGGGATTTGAGAAACAATACTAAGTACTACGGTTTTTCTCATCAGCGTCCCCACGAGCCCTTTAGTGATATTTTCCGTGGGCACTGAGTTTCCTATTGTCTGACTTTAACACCCAAGTTGAGGATATATCATGCTCCATCTTCATAGCTTCTAGGGGTGCCGCCTGTATCGTGTTTATAAAGGATGTCACGTAACTGCAACCAAATATATACAACGAAGTGCTGAACCTCAACTGAATAAAACGAACGATGGGGTTTACTGGGATGTGGATCTCATTATGGTATTTTTATACTGCGCCTAATTAACTAAGATGACAGATGTAAGATTTCTGCTATTCATTTTGCGGCCAACTGTGTTTCTTTGTGTTTTAGAGGGCATTCTAAAACGACAGGTCTGACATTTTGTTGAAAGGTACACGCTACGCAGTGATTTTTCCGGCGTTTAAAGAAAGCCGGAGAAATATGACCAGGTTACTGCGCGCGTATGCTATTGTACTGCAGCGCTCTCAGACGTGCTTCGAGCAAGAGAACCGGCATCCGGACCACGGCGAAATGAGTGGCCGCGGCATCGGCTCCACAGCGCATCAGCATTTCTGACCGCCACACACGGCAAAGAAGCACCATCGTCCCTGAGAAGCGACAGGCCGATGGTACGCGAGCCGGTTCTTTCGCTCGATGCTCGTTTAAGAGCGCTGCAGTACGATAGCGCATGAACGCAGTCAAGAGGTTTCATTTGATATTTCGCGTGCTTTCTTGAAAAGCCAAGAAACATTCACCATGCGGCATGTACGCCGCCAAAAAACAATTGCATCGTCCGTTTTTAAATGCGTTCTACGATGTGACGAAGTGCGCTCTGCCCTAAAGTGAATAATAAAAATGTTGAATAATTGACCATAGTTAATTAACCCACTAAGCACAATATAAAAATACCATCATGAGCGCCACATGATGGTAAACGATATGTCATTGGTTTCATTTAATTCACGGTTAAACGATTGTTTTTTTTTTTAATATTCGGTTCTACTTACGTGAAACACCCTGTATACTTATTCATCTTAGTCATTTTTTTTTTTTATTGCGGGACTGCCTTGCTATTTGACTTAGGTGTACTCGCTTTACATTTTTAGGTTCCTGTAAAGTCATTTTTTTTTCTTCAAAAAAAGCAGATAAGCAGGCTAGAAGTCGCAATAGTTTCAATAGCAGTGATAACCTGCGACGCTTTTTGCGATGTGCAATACATCTGGGAAGCTTCTGCACGGCACAAGCTTTCTCGGAGAGGAAACGGCAAAATATTGCACGTTAGTGAATATGTTGCTAACGAACACATTACGTAAGTTGATATGTAGTATATATGAAAAATCACTGTAGTTTTATGTCCTCAGTGAACTGTGAGCGGCGACTCCGTAGTTATCGTGTTCACATGATGCTTCATAAAAAAAATGCCCCCACCTCCCCGAAGGGAAATCGTGAGGAAATGCGAATGCATTTCGCACGAGCTTCACTCCATTTATATATGGAGGTTGTGGTTCGAAGAAGGAAAAGGCGCCTGATTTCTGCAGCCCCGTCGGGTCACGGCGCAGCGCCTGTTTTTTTTTTTTTTGCTTTTAAATGCGAAGCATTTCTTAGCGAACTTCGGCGACTTTGCGCGTATCTATCTATCTATCTATCTATCTATCTATCTATCTATCTATCTATCTATCTATCTATCTATCTATCTATCTAGCTATCTATCTATCTATCTATCTATCTATCTATCTATCTATCAAGCTATCTATCTATCTAGCCGCCTACGACTTTGTGCTCTCCTGGCCTTATCGTTAATGGGATTTCTACCAAATTTGGTATGGCATAACATGACCGTATGAGGAACATAAATGGCTGGTCATATCATGAAAATCATGACTAACTTGTCATGAAAAGTATGATTTACATGCCACGCTCATGGCGCGCTCGCGGCCGTTTCGTTAGCTTGAGATACACCAAATTTGGTATTGAGTGACGTGACTGTATGAAGAACATAAATGACCAGTGGGAATATGGAAATCATGACTTGTCATGTGCGACATGACTTGCATGCCACGCTCATGGCGCGCTCGCGGCCGTTTCGTTAGCTTGATATACACCAAACTTGGTATTGAGTGACGTGACTGTATGACGAACATAAATGACCAGTCGTAATATTGAAATCATGACATGTCATGAGCGACATGACTTGCATTCCACGCTCATGACGCGCTCGCGGCCTTTTTCGTTAGCTTGAGATACACCAAATTTGGTATTGAGTGACATGACTGTATGACGAACATAAATGACACGTGGTAACATGGAAATCATGACATGTCATGAGCGACATGACTTGCATTCCACGCTCATGGCGCGCTCGCGGCCGTTTCGTTAGCTTGATATACATTAAATTTGGTATTGAGTGATATGACTGTATAACGAACATAAGTGGCAGGTGCTAACATGAAAATCTTGGCGTGCATGTCATCTACAACGCTTTACATGCCACGCTCATGGTGCGCTTGCGTCCAGTTCGCTAAGCTTGATATACACCAAAATTGATATTGCGCGGCGTGACTCTATGGCGAACATAAATGACAGGTCCTAACATGTAAAACGTGACATGCAAATTATGTAAAGCATGATTTGCTCCTTCCTGGTTGCTTCGCATTACATCGACTCCCACAGTGCGTGGGATCTGCCGGTTTTTTTATTTATTTTTTTTAAATTTTTTTTTTCATATATAGCTTCGCCGAGCTCCCGCGATGCGAGCGCCCTCACGCGTCAGAGCGCGCTCCACTCCTCTCCACTCACTCTCCGCTACTGCGCCCGCACACCTGCTCCGGTTGCTAGGGGCGAGGATAAGCGCGCGCGCCCGCAGCTGTTGCTGCTATGGGAGAGGGAGTGAGAGCAGAGAGATAACACCTGCCGCGGACAACGCCAACGCCGCACAACGCCGGATGCCTGACATAGCCCGACTATGAAATGCATTCGTATTTAAAAAAGAATTGCTACCAGCG
>JALIZH010017893.1:0-74042 GCA_030522465.1 Rhipicephalus appendiculatus
CTACGGCGCCGGGGCACGCCATCCTCGGAAGCCAAAAGTCACAAAGGCACCGAAACACGATTCGTTGTTCGAGAGAAAATAGATGAAATAAACAGAAAGAGAAAGAACAAAGCGTAACTAATGTATCGAGAAGTCACCAGGGAAGCACGAAAGTAATTTACGATATGGAGGGTGATAGCTCGGTAAACAGGGGGGGGGGGGGGGGGGGGCACCATCTACTCTGCAACAGCCAAATACTGCCGACAACTTTTCTTTCTCCCCCTCCTCACCTCTCCACTTTCGAGAATGCAGCGAGGAGACACAGACTGGTGACGGAAAGACAAAACGACGAAGAGGACTAAGTACTCAATGCGAGAACAAGGGGTGCAAAACAACAGTCACGCTGCTCCGCTCGTGTACACGTATTTACGACCACCGTAAACAAAAGAAAATAAACACAAACAAAACGATTGAAGGAAGAGAGAGTGTGTAGGAGAAAGAGGAAGCGACATGCGCGAGGGAACGAGCCCTGTTCAGGCTGTACAGCGGACAGCGACGATGCAGTGACATCCATAAAACGCTGCTAAAAGCTGCGTCCCAGTTGACAACAGCGGGTTCTTTTATCTTTCATTTATTTTTTAGGGCACGCAGAGTGAGGGTGAGTGCACTGCATGAGACGGGAGGAGGAGGTTAAGAAGAAGAAGAAGGAGAACAGAGGCGATTCTCCATTTTTCAAAATGGATCGTGCATTATGGAAACGGGTGTCCCGCCCCCGCGTCGCGGCGATGCTGCATCGTGTGTGTGGTATTATGTAGGGTGAAATCGCGTGCTCCTCGCGACCTAAACAAGCGTGCTCCGCGTAAGACGATCGCTGCACGCAGGCAGCGTCGCGTACACAGAGGCGAGCGTCTCCGCTTTAATATGATGAAGCGACCTCAGCAGCGATGAGTTCCTGAAGGCGCCGAAACAGCGCAGAAGGCTTGAACGGCGACAAAAAAAAATTAATAATAATAATAATTAAAGATTGAGATACTATAGTCAAAAAACGCATTGCTTTAAAACTTGATTACAGTAAATATAGCATATGTTGAAGGTACACTAAATATAAAAAACGCATTGCTTTAAAACTTGATTACAGTAAATATAGCATATGTTGAAGGTACACTAAATATAAAAACGATTTTTCTCATATTAGTAATCTTTCAAAATTCCAAAATAACCACGCTTGCCGCGAGAGGACGCTTGGTAAGCGATGAATCATCATCATCATCAACGGGCAAAAAGGAACATTCAGGTGGCGACGCCACATTGAAATTCCTGCAACAAACATCGTGACGTCATAGATCTTGACGACGTCTATTAAACCCTACGCAGATCCTAGTCAGTAAAAATTAAGTGCATTTTTCTCTGAGTGGTCCATTGACCTAACGTACAAAGGTTCGGAAAATTTAGTTGAATCAATGTCGCTGAAATACGAAATATACACTTTGAACTTACTGACGTCACGCGCGTAGATTTCGGCGCGAAATTCGAAAATGAAACTTTTGCCATGATTTTCTCCTCTATTAATGAACCTATGATGGTGAGATTAATGACATTAGAGTCTCAGATTACAATGCATTAATCTTAACCGATTCACCGTTCCTCTTTAGTGCCCCTTTAAAATATTTACGATTCAGTTTCGCGCTATACTTGCTATATTTACGTGCCCCACGTGCTACACTTTAGTACACTTGCTGCAAGCACAAAGAGATCCCACGCGGTATTAAAAGCAGTCTCTTTTTTCATTTTTCACTGTATATTTTTTTTCTTTCCCGCATTCTCGCCCCGTTTCCGCAATCTTGTTTTTCTTTAAAGCACGCCAATGCATCCGGTGTTGGCGGGCGTTGTTTGCTTTGGCCCGAGTCCCGTTACCGACAACACACTCCGACGCGCACCGAAATCATCTTTCATTTCTTCCCTCAATTTCTTCGCGCTGCACTTCGACGTCGGAGAGGCGCATTTCACGACGCCGGCATCATCAATAAACCGAGGGAAACCATCGAAAATAGGGGAGGGGGAGAAGGTCAGGGCAGCTTGAGGAGGAGGAGGAGGAAAGAACGGTGCTGTGTGATGGCGTTGCACGTTCGTAGGAAGTGAGGGGAGATCGAGAAAGAGAGAGAGAAAACAAAACGATGGCTTCTCTTGTTATTGCCTCCTTCGCGTCAAACAAAAAAACAAACACACACACGCACACACAGGCGCACACACACACACAAACACACACACACACACACACACAAGCACAGACACACACAACACACACACACGCACGCACGCACAGGCGCACGCACACACACACACACACACACACGCACACACGCACGCACACACAGGCGCGCACACACACACACACACACGCGCGCGCGCGCACGCACGCACGCGCACACACAGGCGCGCACACACGCACACACAGGCGCGCGCGCGCGCGCGCGCACACACACACACACACACAAAATGCCCTCTGCCTGATTCAATTTATGGCCCGGAATGATCTGTCGGTCGAAATCGCCACGGTGCACGCTGCTGCCCGAACGCGCTCTCAAAACACATTCCTCCTTTCCCACTGAAAACGGTAAACGCAAAAAAAAAAGACAAAAGAATAAGCGAGAGAGAGCTTCAAACCGGACAAATAAATAAAAGCAGAAAGGCACAAGGTCGAGAAAGAATTTCTATAGAAAAGAGAGAGAGATGGACAAATAAAGAGAGAACGCGTTAAATCAAGCCATAAAATGGATAACAGCAAGAAGCAAATGGCGGCTCCAGATCAGAACTGAAAGAGGCGTTGTTCCACTCTGGCCTCGAGGAGTCATCGATCCTTTACGCCTTCTCCTCGCCCCCCCTGCCCCTCCCTCTACACGACCAGGAAGGAAGCCTCTCGCCGTTCTATCGCTTACCAGCTGGGGTGCCCCGTCAAGGGACAGGCAAACTTCCCTGCAAAGCTCGGCATGCCGGAAACTGCGAGTACCTCAGAGTTTACGCACACAAGAATGGCTTGCGAGCCCGGCGGTCGGTGTTTATTCTGGTATACTCGCGCATCACCAGTATTCCGAGCGAATTCACAAAATAAACAAGGCAACTTCTTGTGTGTATACAGTTTCGGGCAAATATTATTTCGTCTCCCCCCACCTTTCGGTCTCTCCACACCTGAGCGTCAGTTATCACAAGCCGGCAGTGCATCGAGAATGAAGCATAAATAAGCGCGTAAGTTTGCTGCGTTTCTTGAACAGCTTTCCTTCGTTTATTTACACCCCACGGAGAAGGGTACAGTCACTCAGAACATACAAAAGAAAGCAGGAAACAAACACATAGTATGAGTAAGCGTGTATGTTCCCTGCAGCAAAGTAGGCTTTGAGCCACCTCGATCAATTAATCATTAGTCGATTGACAATAAGTTAACTGCTGGTTTTGAAAGCACGAGGGCATTACAAGCCTACACAGACTTATCCGTGATAGCCCGGCGACCACGCCGTTGCCCTAGGACGCTCGGCGTCGCGGTTTCAATCCCGGCCACAGCGTCCATATTTACATGGAACCATAACGCAAAATTGTTCGTTGATTTGAATCCGCGTTAGAGATCGCCTGGAGGTAGCCGAAAGTTCAGGCACTTACAATACAGAATCCCAGCAAAGCATAACTTCAGGAAGAAAATTGAGGCTCGAAGCGATAAGAAATCGTTGAACAGAGAATGTCGCACAAGCCAACGTTTCGACATGTGGACTTGGATTCGTCGCGGCAGGAAGCGCCTTCCTCAGCAGCGTTTTTACGCACGCCTCGCTCACTCTTCTGTAACATGGGAAGGTGGAGGAGAACAAGAGTTATCGCTGAACGGATAACGCACTGCGAAAGCACGAAAGAAGGAAGAAAAAAAATGCAGGACAGAGCTCTCTTTCCTGTCTTTTTCTTCTTCCTTCCTTCGGTCTTGTGCAGTACGCTACCCGTTCAATGATATGATCGAACTAGCCGGCGAGGAGGTATTATTCCTTCCCCCCTCCCCCCTTCCCCAGTGCAGGGTAGCCAACCGGAAGCCCAGGTGAACCTCCCTGCCTTTCTTCTATCCTTATTCTCTCTCTGTATATATTGCAAGGATAATCGTGCGCGCAGGGAAGTAAGCTTTTGCACAGAGGCGTGCGGAGGGTACTCCATTAGGGGGGAGTGGGCTCAGTTTTACCGCAGCCCCCCCTCCTTTTCACCCACCCCCGTCCATTTGATCGAGTTCGAAATCAAACAAGCTTCTCAATGGCTGCAAAATCTGGATATGAAACGATAACGTGTTTCTCACAATGGCTTGCGCTTGGTTTGCGGTTTTCAGAGGGAAACCTATAGGTGAAAAGTAAGCGGTTCTTGGAAACCAACGTCCTCGGCGGCCACTATCGGCAGCAACCTGCGTTGCAATGTTCCTACGCCTTAGGCAATGACGGGAGATGCCCGACTGAGTAAAAGCATAGTCCCTCAATAGCTTTTGAAGGACTATGGAAAAGGTAATGAGCAGATTCTGCGCCTCTCGACCCCCCTCCTTGATGTTTAGGGCAACCCCATCTCCTTCCCGAATGCGCACGTCTATGCTAGTGCAAACTATACGGAGCGTACCTAGTAATCCCAGCACATAGTTCGCAATTGAAAGCCCAGATGTTTATTACTGATATTGCTAATCCAGTATGAGGGCATCATCTTCATCGAGCAGCTCAATACATCGACTTTTACGAGGCTGATTGGTACTTCGTCCTGACATAGAGAAGACAGACATTCTGCTTGGCACGATATTTTTCCGCGCACGCCGGGGACGTCAGAGGTAAGACAGGCATGTTGAAATATTAAAGATGACTACGACACCTCCCACAAGTCGAGAGGGCAGACATACATAGCACCATACCCGTGTCATCTGTCTAACCAGAGAAAATGAAGCGAATTGTGTGGAAGCATTCCTGCATGATCGCTTCCTTGACTCTCCTTTTATACATGTGAGTGTCACATGTGCAGCACTCTCTTGAGAATCACGTTACCTATCTTTTGAAAATTCGTGCGTCCCACGACTCTCCTAAAGAAAGTCAAGTGACTTTCAAAGCACAATCAACGCACCTATCTAAAGAGAGTGCTACACGTGTAACCCTCACATGTATAAAAGAAGAGTCAAAGTTCTTCGAGTGTAGCTTCCGGCTAATTCGTCGACGAAGCGGTATTCTGGGAAATGAGAAGTAAGAAACAAAAGTTCTTAGAGTACCTTCCAGCAAATTCCTCGAAGAAGCGGTATTGGCGGAGATAAACAACCGAAGGTTTCAAGAGAGCGACAGGAGAGAGAGGGAGAAGTAAAATAAATCCGATCCCTAACAAGATCCCGGAACAAACAACGGCAGGCAGGCGCTAGAGCGGCGCTTTCGAGAAAAAATTGCGGCCGTCAAGCGAGGAAGCACCGAGACGAGACAAGCCGAGCCGATGGTTCGATTTCTGTTGCGTCCGTCCGATATCCTTGCTCCTCCGACTCGCTCAGCCTGACTGGGTTGCACTGTATACAGTGAATGTGCTACACTTGGAACAGAGATTGTGGCATCTGTGTATATGTGTGCACGGTTACGGTGAAAGTAGGGAAGTGAAGAGGGGTGAAATTCGACCGTTCTTAGCGGCTCACACCGTAAAAAAGTACCTTCGAGGACTGAAAGGAGGCTGTCTTAGAAAAAAGGGTGAAAAGTAAACTCATCGTTCAGTATACATCTCTCCAAGTGTACGGCCGGTCAAATCTTTAACTATTGTGCGCAGCGGCAACTTTTTTGTGTGTCAGCGCCACATGATTGGACAAAGTTGCACAAAATTTCTTTGTGGTCATGTGCTTTGGGGGGCATGCACTTGCCCTCACCCTTTTTGGAACTTAATTCAGTCATATGGCGAAGATACAACGAAAATGTTGCCGCTCGCCCACGCCAGTTAAAGATTTGGGCGATTGTACTTCTACACATAAATCCTTACGAAAGCAAATCAAGGATGGCTTAGCTTCCGGACGACTACAGAAAAGGCTAACCGCACTGTAGTGGATTCCATAGCGAAAATTATCTAATTGTTTCTTTGTTTTTTGTGGAGGAGGGGAATGGGGTTATGTTGTGTTACTTATAGCATCAAATTTTCAAGCGTTTTGACAGGTGTACTAACACTAACCCCTGTAATAATACCAATGATGCATTGGCGATATTTATATATAAATGAAAGTGCGAAATTTCGTAAGGGGGGCCATCATTTTTATTACGAAAAGCCCGAACGTAGTCAACAAGTACATGAGAAACATGCTTACTGACAACACAAAATGTCTTTGTTTGTTGTTTGAAATCGATATGTCTATCATAGCATCAGCGGGCGCTCGTGTAAAGTGGCAGCTTGTAAGATTACACGGCAACAACTGTGGAATACTTTTTTTTTTTTTTTTTTTTTGCCAGAGGGTGTCACGTGGCACATGATCTTTTTGAGAGGTGGCGGCTGACGGCTAAACCCTCGCATGCTACATCAAGACATCAAGTCTGCCGAGATTGAGCAGTCGCTACGAAAGTACAAATCTAAAGAAACTGTCCGAGGAGCTGATTTCTTTGGTTTGACTCAACCAAAGGAATCCAGCGGACAACGCAATGTACTAACCAATACACGATCAGGGCTGCCCGCTGGGAATTTGCGTTACTGTTAACCGGTATGCCTAGCTACAACGTTCTTGCATTTTCACTTTAGCGGAGAATTCTTTTTTGAAAACCTATTTGTTGACGGAACAGTGCGGCAGTTCAGAGACAATCCTCAATTGACATATCATCGGCTATGACAACATTTTACTGAACTTTTACGTTATGTGTGGACATTCCGATTGCGTGAATACCTGAGTGTTGTCAGCTTTTGTGCTGCGTCGACACATTTTAGCATTGAAGAACTTGGACTGAGTGCGTGAGTTTTCTAATATGTGCCTTTGAGGAGTGTCTATGTGTCTTTGAGGTGAGAAGCCTTGTGTTTGTTTTCTACTTTGAGGCGACAACTATTGAGCAAGAGAAGAGAACCACTCGGCGCCATGCACTGGCACCAACCTCTCTTTACAACAACGAAAAAAATCGAGCCGACAATTAAGCCAGCAAAAGCATAGGAAACATTGTTTTTATTTGTCGTTCAGTAAATATGAGATATATTGAAATTAAATAAAGTCGCTGAAAACGCTTTTTCCTTCGGCGGGGTCCGAATCCACAACTTTCGAATTACACAAATTATGTTTCACACTCCCAGGGATTGCACGCACTGTCATACACAACAAAGTGCACGAGGAAGTGCCCTCCGTCGTGCGCTGAATTATTAGAGAATCGGACACGCAATTCGAAGGTTGTGGGTTTAAATACCCGGAAAGGGTATTTTCTTCATCCCCTTTAAAGCATTTCAGTTTATCTCATAATTAAAACGCCACAGTCTCAAACAAGAAATATTTCAGGGGCTGCTTTCATTGGCTTAATTTCTTCGTACGCAACATAGTGTCATCGAACGTCTGCATAATGTCTCGATTAGTGTTTTTTTTTTTTTTTTTTTTTTTTTTTTTTTTTTTTTTTTTTTTTTTTGCCAGTTAGATAAGTAGCGACTTCATGAATTCGGTGTTGCCCGCTCAAACGCAACCTTCCTTCGCAAACTTTCAAATATAAAACAACAACTACTACTACTACAATAATAATAATAATAATAGTAGTAGTAGTAATAATAATAATAATAATAATAATAATAATAAGAAGAATAATAATAATAATAATAATAATAATAATAATAAAATACTTTTACCCGTACCAAGGCATTAGCGGCAACCGAAATGTAACAAACCTTCGTGATTGATTTAATGCGCACATAACTTAAAATAACTACGCTTTATACGTAAAAAAATTAACATAAAAATTACTTCTTTAGTCACCACTCCCAACGCTGCAGTTTATATTAATTGACTTGAAATAGAGTGCTGTCATGCAGAGTTCAAGCGGCTCGCACACCCCCAATTGCACGCTTTGGCCACGTTCTACACTTTATAAGCCGTTACGTAAACAACTGCGCAATAGCAGCGTTCCAGTAGCTCGAACCTCGTGGGATATCCCACGATCCGTTTACACAATGCATCTGTGGCCGTTTGCGCTCGCGCTGCTTGGTGTAAGAGAGCCGGTGAAGCGCATGGAGACTGGCGGGATCCCATCAACGGAGCCATTATCCAGAATGGGGCAATCGAAGCTGGGTCAACGGGGGAGCGGCTAATTAAGCGAGCATGCCCGCCATAACGTTGCATATTTGTATTAGAGAGAGGTGTGCTGAAACTGGAGTCGGTGGGAGGGGGGAGGGGGAGGGCATAGCCACGACGACGATGGAAGCGAGCTCGCCTAAACGAGTCATCAACAATGGTACGGCGAGCGGGTCGATTTAAGTGTGTACGCACAGTCCGTCGCGATGGTGTAGCGGTTGCGGTGCTCGGCTGCTGACACGAAGGTCGCGAGTTCGATCCCGGCCGCGGCGGCTGCATTTCGACGGAGGCGAAATGGCAGAGGCCCGTGGACTGTGCCATGTCAGTGCACGTTAAAGAGCACCAGATGGTCAAAATTTCCGGAGCCCTCCACTACGGCGTCTCTCATAGCCCGAGTCGCTTTGGGACGTTTAACCTCCATATGCCAAATCAATTATTCAAATGTTACGTGGGCGCGCGAAGCCACAGTAATGCCTCCGTGTGTTGTGAAAGCTCGTTTGGTAAAGAGGTTGACTGTCGCTTCATCGTGCTAAAGGTTTGACGTTTGCTAAAGAGGTTGACTGTCGCTTCATCGTGCGTTTCGCCTATGTAGATGTAATAGCTGCCCCGTTTCTGCCTCAGAAAATGTCGGCCCATGCACGACGCCTCTTCTCGCGTAGAGTGCGGACGAAGCGAAGTACCACCACGCAAGCTTCCCTTCACTGTCGATAAGGGAATACCTAAGACCTGAACCCAAGATAGCGTCAGGAAAATATACACCACTTCCAAATATAGTCATTCCAATGCACTCTATCATCTTGGTGAGGGGCCTCCAACACGCGGCCAGCGGCTTCGCAAGGAATAAAATGTATGTGACGTTGCTAAATGCTACTCGCATTATTTGCTCGCTTGTTGCGATAAATAACGCTTTGTTCGGGTAAGCTACAGAGACGGGACTGATCTCAAGCAGTTTTTCTCGCGAGGAACCCGATGCGGTCACTATCTGTCGAAACTAACCGCTGAACGAAATCTCTATATTTCACAATCGGCTTCCAGAGTTGAGTCATTCTGGAGGAGATTAAAGTCGATATGCTTCTCAAATCCTGACGCCAAACACCCTTCAGAAATTATCCGTGTACTAGATATGAGAAATGCGTTCTTTGAAATGGCACCTTGAGGTCACAAATTTGTTTACCACTCACCCGCCTCCCCTACCCCTTGACAACATTGTTCACTATCCAGGTACTTGCGAGACTTAATTTCGTGACTGAGGCCCGCTAGCTGAGATGAGCTTGAGACGCCTGATGTAGACTCATTTTTTCAGGAGCCACCGAAACGCAACGACACTGGGCGCGTGCCCCGACACATCCGAGGCAACCGGCAAAAAAGAAAGAAGGAAAGAAAGAAAGACAGACAGAGAGAGAGAAAGAAAGAACGAAAGAAAGAAAGAAAGAAACCCCTGGCAACCACCAGTGTGCTCCTCTCTGCATCCCTGCTCCCGCTCTGCCAAATCTGGAAATAGAGAGAGACGTCTGATTCCCGAATGGGGATCCGCTGCAGTCAAGCGGTCGTTGGCAACACCTGACGTTCCCCAGTCATTTATATACAAGGCCTCATATAAGCGTCCTCTCCTGGTCGAGAAGCTTGGGAGGATAATAAACCCGTGGAAGAAAAGTTCCGGTGGGTTGGGTTTCCCCACCATCGATATGGCCCGCTCCCCCGTTCGGTTATCGTTGGTCGCTAACGGACGAACTCCTTTCAGAGTTGCCCTCTCCCTCGCAATTTATGCTCCTTCCCTTCTGCACTATAAGATAAAAAATGAGTATGCGTGACTCTTTTCGGGCATTCCTGACTTTCCACGTATATGACTCTTTTTAAAGAGGCACGCTGACTTTTTCTGGTCAGACGACTCTCAGAAGAGAGTATAAGAACCCCCCAAAGAGAGTCGACGTGTCTCCTTAAAGAGAGTCATGGCAAGCAAGAACTCTCCGAGAGGAGTCAAATGACCCTTTTCTTTTTCTTTTTTTTTTTTTTTTTTTTTTTTTTTTTTTTTTTTTTTTTTTTTTTAGGGTGTGCTTCCGCTGCTCCAACAACTTCAATTCCACGCAGCGTTATACAGCGCGCCAGCGACATGAAGGACACCTTGACGAGTCGCTTATTCTATCCACAAATGAAGGCCTGAAGGGGAAGCTGGAAACTTGTGGTGAGAAATTCGTAAAAAAGGGAATGTGTGCTGCAGCCGACGTTTCGAGAAGTGAACATGTCTTTTTTGAAGGCTTATCAGTCTTTCAAGGCTTTCAAGACTTATCAGTCTATTATGTCTTTTCAAGGCTTATCAGTTGCAGCCTGGAAAATGACAAGTCCTCTTGCCGAAAATGTCGGCTCCAGCACACACACCCTGTTTACGAATTTCTCATCGTTATTCTATCCCTGAAATTCGCTTGCACAGACTGCTACGGTCAGCAGTCGAAGATCGTTTCGACCTCACTTTTCGCTCCCAGTGCCATGTATATGCCACGGCAACTGAATGTATAGTTCGACCTGCGCTTCAAACTCGTTAATATCGTGCAATATAGCAGAAGCTTCTTGCAAACCATGGAGGAAGCTGACACGCTCGTCGTTTCGTTTGTAAACACCCTCCTTTATTAGCCACCTTGTAAGGAACAATTCAATAACAATAGTTTATTGATATAGTTATAGATTAGTTATAGACGGGTTGTCATCCGCGGCGACGCTCTGTAACAGTGGTCTGAGCTAGTTGAAGGGAATTTTGTGTTAAAAAGACTGGGTGTGCAAACACGGACACAAGACAGAGAATTCAAGACACCAAAAACGCCGACTAAGGTTAGTCAGAGTTTGTGGTTTGGTTTGCTTAGGAAAAACTTTTAATAAATGTCCGGAGGCATGCGCTCTAGCAGACGGCGGGCCGCTCCCACAAGGGGACAGTCAGGCTGAGACCTATCATCGCATCGTGGGTTCTCTGGACCGCCCAAACTTGTGACTGTATGTACGGATTATGCCTCAGAGCAGACACCCCACTTGCTTGCCGATGCTGTATCGGTGCGTCTTGACTTCCCTCTATTGTGTACGTGTTGGCACGCCGAGGAATTCCTTCAACGAGTACTATACACGGAGCTGTTATGACGAGATCGTTAAGCTATTAGAAAATTAATTAGTTTATGGATTTGTCCTTAGTCACTGTGGCTTGAAACGCTCTTCTCGCGTTAGTGTTTCTTTTTTGGTTGGTGAATGTACTCAATCACGTACGTTTTGCAAAGTGGGCAAGCCACTGCAAAATCATTCGGAATTGTTCATCTATAACGGAATATTTCGTTAGACACAATGAACTTTAAAACACATAAGCAGCCGTTTTCAGTAAGAAGAATGAATTAGAGGCAAATCCACGCACTAACACTCATTCCCATAAAGGCCACACTTCACTCTTTATAGCTTCCGCAGAATGCTACACAACGTAAGAATTACTACCGGTAATATTTATTGGAAACTATAAAATTCTCGAACTCCTCCCATTTTCTTTATTCAAAATAAAAAAAAAAGCTAATGAAGAAGTTGTTTTCGCTATTTCTTGGCAACGCGGTTAACCCTTTCCATTTGGTTGCTAGAATAACAAATAAAAAATCAACAAAAATAACAAAGAAAAAGAATGTACATATACATACATACAGGTCCGCATTCTGTGAGTTCGAAAGTTCTCGTTTCAACAGAGCCCACATGCAAGTACGGTGTGCCATAATTTCACGTTATCGACGCGAAATCTCGCGTCGGCAATGCTGCACCGATTTACGGCAACACAGAGTATGAACCCTAGCTTAGACCTCCGTTCCCAGCGGTCAAGCTCAGCACCGCTGTGAACGGCGCACGGCACAAGCAACTCTTCCTCTTCTTCTTCAGTTCTCTTTGCCCCCCGCGGCGACGCATGAATGTAGGAGGGGCAACAGATCCGAGCTCCGCTTCGACCCCTCTGTGTTCAGTTTGAATGCGGACCAGTCTCGCGGGTCTTTTTCCTTTTCTTCTTCCTCCTCCTCCTCCTCCTCCTCCTCCTCCTTCTTCCTCTTTTTCAAAACTTTACTATTTATTCTGTACATGACGCCAATGAGCGGGTCGTTCCTGCTCACCACCAGGCGGTTTCTACTGCCCCGGAATTTCACTCTTGCTCTACCGCGTTCTATCCCGGCATCTCTCTCTCTCTCTCGGTGCCGTTCATACAGCCCCCCCCCCCCCCCCGTCTACAAACACACAAAGGATGTCTCCGCATCGCGAGAAGGATAAAGGGAACCCCCATCATCAATCGCACATTTTCTTCCCAGAGAAGGAGGTATCGGTTCGGGAGTATACGGGTGCTGCGGAATGCCGCGTCGCAAATCGAAGACCGCCCGGTGGGCTCACCCACTTTTTTGGAGAAGGTTCACCGGAATTTCCTCCCCGGTGAAGCTTGCGAGCTGCCCAGCGTCGTTTCGGTTCGGTTCGAAGCAAATACGGAATTGGAAGAGGAGAAAAAACATGGCGCAGCAGTATATACTTCCAGAGCGACTTCAGAGTGGCAAGGTAGGGTGTGTGTGCGCGCACGCATATTTGGTAACGTAGGTAGGTATAGCGAAGATGAGAAGGTCGTCTATTAGGAAATGCGCCGCTAGAGACGCCGTCGAAATTGGATCCCGCTTTTCACTGGCGGCATCGACGGAATGTCGGAAGCGGAAAGTCAATAAAACAAAACAAAAAATAAGACGCCTAAGAAGAAGGAGAAGAAAACGAAGAATGGACAGCGCTAATGTTACTACACGCAGGTAAAAAAAAAAAAGTATTATCTTGAAGCCATAACAAAGGCAACTCCCACAGCTCGACAGCGTCTCAAGTTTATACACAACGCGAGAAGCCGCAGCGTACACAAAGACAGCAAAATAATGTAAAATCTAATATGTGGCCTTCGTGCCAACGAACCAAGGGGCGAGCTAGATTATTCGGCAAGTAAGACGTGAAAATGCTAAAACGAAGCCAAAACATAGCCAACAAAAGAACTCGGCCGCGAAAGGAGAAGCTAGCGGAAAACGACGAGTAATATACAAACGCAGACGACGCACAAGGGGAATTCAGGGCGCGTCCTCTCCGAAAAAAAAGAGGCGCGAATTTTTTTTCTTTACTTATTTATTTTCGGGCCATCGAATCACGCGGCAAAGAAATCGAGATAAAGAGAGAGAGAGAACAAACGATCCTTTCAGTGTCGCTATTTGTCGCCGCCAATGCACCACGACCACGCACCAAGCCGAAGAAACGCGTGCGGGGTAAAGCTCTGATCGCATGACACGATACCACATACCGGGTCTAAGAATAGGATGGGGTGCGGAATTCCTAAGCATGCTGCGCGATACGGGAGGCCACACCATTCGCCAGCGCAATAGATCGCTCACAGCGTCGACGCTGAAGGAGAATTGCGTAGGACATATCAGAAATAGATTGATCGTGCCTGATCGGCTTCGCTAATATAAAGCGGTGATACGGAAACCCGTTTTCTAGCGACGGCAGCTATCCGGAGAATCATGACGCGTACTCGCTCATGACGCTTGCGATGCTCGGACTGTCTCCTCCCGCCACACCATCTATTTATTTTTTTGCCCCATATTAACGTATGGTCCCCCAGGCCATCCCGAACGGCGATTACGTACTGATAGACTGGTTCCCCGCGCTTATCGGCTCATTTAGTATGCCTGCAGTTTAATGCTTTCCATTCGACCCTCAATTTACATATCTTAGATTCGTACGTCGGCTGTCGAGTTAGTGTCCAATCCTTCAACAGTTAAACTACAAAACAAGCACTAACGCTCATGTCTTCTTTATATATATATATATATATATATATATATATATATATATATATATATATATATATATATATATATATATATATATATATATATATATATATATATATATATACATATATATATATATATATATATATATATATATATATATATATATATATATATATATATATATTACGTAACAGGTTTATACATTACGCCGAACAGTGCACTTGGTAACACCCGTATAGCGCTGCAAATGTTATCGCTCTGGTCTCTCCTCAGTTCTTGCGAGCTCTCTATCCTTTAGTCGTGGTGCGGGAAAGCTATGACCGTCTTTGCCAAGCGCGATAAAAACCCTCTGCTAGCGTACGAGACTGCTTCTGAATGGCCCTTGAAACATTCGTTTATTTGCATTTATATTGTACGACCTACAATGTGGAATACAAATCCCCGATGCATATTGAACGAATAACAGAGTTCAGTACTGCATTATATGGCGCGACGAACGTCGACCCGCTCGGTCGCGTAAATAAACTACTCATCTCCTTCACGATTCGTAGCCTACAAGGGTGAAATTAAGAGCTTTCGAACACGCCCACATGCATCAGCGCTATAGTGTCAACTGTAACATACGCACTGCATTTGCTCGATATCTCCAGCTGTATTTGTCCCCGATTCCATCCCGCAGTGTATAGCGAGCATGTATTGGCGCCTGAACAGCGACTATGACAATTTTGTCATGACTTTATCAAAGAGCTCATCCTGCCTCTCGTGATTCGTTAAAAAAAAAATCGCTTCAATTTCAGGCTAAAAGGAGAGAACGAAGAAACCAGCGTACCGTAGAAAAGAAGGTACCAGTACGCCTCTCTTGACGCCAAAGTTTACGTTCGTTCTGTTAGAATAAATGTCTCCAACCACGCAGGCCCAATTTGAACTCTGTTTTCTTGTAACATCTCTTTTCTATCATCTTTTACTCCCCTTACCCCCTTCCCCAGCACAGGGTAGCCAGCCGGTCCAAGAACTGGCTAACCTCCCTGTCCTTCCGCTTGTTTCCCTTCCTCCTCCTCCTGCTTGAAGTGAGTGTTGGTGTTACTCATACAAAAGTAGTAAGTTGTCTGTCCGGCAACGAAAAAAAGCGCATTGAACAACAGCTACACGAATTAAGTATCGATAGGGAGCTCTATAAAAACAAAGAGGGGGGACATTAAAGTGAAACGAGCGCTCGTGTTTCAGGTGATCCCATATCTGCATCACCTCTACTCATTGCACTATCTATAGACACTCAGGTAGTCGGATGCAACTTTCGTAGTCTGCGGCATTTCCTCCCCAAAGGCGGATGCTCACAAGCCTTGACCAATGGGCACGCCGCCCAGACTGACGTCATGAGCCGCTCTGCCGGTGACAACGCCATCGCAGAACACTGCCGAGTGCATGAGCGGTACTATTTCTTTAGTCGTGTGGCACTGTTGCTGGCAACCAGTGCGTCAGCGAAGAAACAATACAACACGTTCTCAGTCGCTGTCCTCGCTACAGCGCGCCCAGGTTGTCGCTGCGGCTGTGACGGTCCGCCTTGATTGACAACGACTGTCGGAACAGTCAGTACTACAAATCCGACCCCAACAGTAATCGAACCATCAATAAATTAATGTCTTATTGAACTTTATTGCGTGACAATGCCTAATGGAGACAGGCTGTAGTAGTTCCGCGCGGCACCGTCTCTTTTCTTAAGGCGAAATCCTTAGAAGGCTCATCAACCGTAAAGATCCACGCAAATACACGAAGTGAATCATGACGAGTGGGCGATGCTCTCGGTAGCGTATCGGTGAGTAACCGTACGTTACTCGAGCGTTGACCCGTATAATGTAAATTGAGTGGCATAAGGTGTATATAGAAATGTAAATTTATTTCGCCTTCCAGTCGTCTTAGGCAATTCAAGGAGGATTTAGGAAATTGCTGGAGTGGAGGATAAGCCTCGAAAGTGAATCCAAGAATCCGCCATCTCACCATTGGGAAGATACCATTCTAATATGGGTAATTTGCTGGGACATACAGTGCTCGACGTGCGCCTTTGTGTTACAGGTTTCCTTGAGGAGCCTCAACATCTAGGCGAATGCACAAACGACACTGTGATCTTTTTATTTTTTCGTTGCTTGTTTGTTTGTTTTCGCAAGCATGCTCTTTTCTTCGCAATTATTTCAATCTTTCTTTCCCCTTCCTTCTCCCTTAATTGTAGGCTATGAAACCGGATGTTACACCGTATATACTCGGTCGTAACGCGAGGGGTGACTTTGCATTGCGTCCAGAAAGAAAAAAAAATTGTTATTTCGACATTCGATTGTAACGTGAGGGTCGACTTTCGGTAGAAAAAAAATCTGTAAAAAATTCGCGTTACATTCGAGTAAATACGGTATTTCTGCTTGACCTCCTTGTATTTCCTTCATTCTTTCTCTCTCTAGTCGTGAGGAGGCGATCGGCAGCCACGATTATGTCATCTGAGTGGGGCCTCTGCGGACTTCTATACACTTCTCGAACACGCGGAAACCAAACGGCCAGAGCATGGATGCGGGCGCGTCTTCAGCCTCCTCTAAAAGGAATCCCCCCGAAAGGATTGCTACTGGCCGCTCTTGTCCTCAGTACCAAAGTATACACTCAACATCGTGCTCCCCTCGATCTGATCTGGCATTCAGTCGGCGTGCGTCCTTCCGGCCCCGTCCGACATCCTCGTCGTCGTGGTCGTCGTCTCCTGAGCGCGGTTCGGAAAGGACGGTCGTCCGCCTTCCTCCTCCTCTTCGAGAGAGAGGAAGGGTAGAAGCATCGCGAACTCGCTCCTCGTCCTGCTGCGGCGTAAGAAGTCGGAGCGAAGCGGATCTGCAGATTCGATCGAAGACAGCGCGCGGCTACGTCCTGCTTTTCTTGCGACTTTGCGGTTCCGTGCTGGCGGCTGACCGAGAAGGAACGTGCGCGGACAGGATGATTTGGTTCTGCTTCGAATGTGCCCCGTAGCATTGAAGCCTCGTAAGGGCCTTTACAAAGCATGACCGCGCCGAGTTTGCGCGCCGTGCGAGCCGAGTACGAGCGACAAAGGGCCCGCGCTTCTACCGGGGCTACCACAGCCAGCTTTGTACGTTAGTTCGGGCGCTGGGGTTTCGAGATTCTTGCATGGTCTGTGACAGGCTGCGGTTCGACTCTGCTCTGTTTACGTCAAGGAAAGACCTAGCATCAGCCAAGAAGGCCACGTTAAGCTCCTCAGATCGACCAGCTTCGCTGTTTCTTAAGCTTTACACGGCTAGTGTAAACTTCTTTTTACTTTATTTTGTACTGTTCGTTTTAGGCCTCATTCTATAAATCGTTCAGTAGTGGTACGCGTGTCTTATCACCCGAAACCGACATACAGAGACTCAGTTAACCGTGCATAGATGATACTGCCGATAACAAAAGAAGAAATTCCAATGAAAAGAATCATTACAAAAAGTGGTCCTTATCCGCACAGCTGTGGCATAACAGATAGCCAAACAAGAAAGGACCCCAGCTGACGTAAGCGGCCCGCGTTCGGCTGATTAATTTGGTCCGAGCGCGTTCTCTTTGGAGGCCTCGTGGGCTGCCGTCGCTTCACGCGATAAGCGCTCAAGCGAACAGCCCACACAACACGCAAAAACGCATGATGTCCTCACATAAGCCCAATGACGAGCGATGAACGATCCAAAGACAACGAGAGAGCAATCCAGCGTGAAAGCCATATAGGAGAGAAAGTATAGACAGAGGCGTCGCGTGCACAACGTCTCGCCTTATTGAGCATGATCGGCTGCCCCGGCAGTCGGTGGCCCGCGGCGTTACCATTACCATCCGTCAATGCCAAACACCGCGTCCCTCCCTCTCTCCTCAGCCAGCACGTGTTGACGTGCTCTCCCCGTCTTCCTCCTCACCACTAGCGTGATCCGCGAGCAGCAGCCGCAGAAAGAGACGTTCCCGCATTTTCACTCGTGACTGGAGGCGCAGTTGCGCGTGCAAGCATCATCTGGATCGCAGAGCACGATGCTATAGCGAGCGGAGAAACAAGTTGCTTACTTCCTTCCCATATATTTTTTCTCTCTTACTTCCAGTGTCGTCCGTTCTCTCCCCCCTTTGCCGCAACATCATCTCTCGTTCGTATTTCTCCACTGTCTGCCTCTGGCCTCATATTCCTTCTCGCTGCCTGTCATCACGAATCCAACGCTGACGAGACCTTTGCTTGTGCGTAGTCTAGGTCCGCCGTTCGTTCGCTCATTTAATTGTTTCTGCGGGTCGTGTCAGTTCTTTACCGAAAGCCTCCCAACGGGAATACAACAGGACAACCACCTTTCCCTGTACGCCTTCCTCTCCACCTCTGCCGGCCATCTGTTGCGGTATGTGATCCGTTATGTTGTCGTCGACGCCAGACGCGACGTCCGCCCGCAGCTTTGCACGCTGTCATGCACGCACAATGCTAGGCCAAAGTGAAATGATCTGCGTCAACCATTCTTTTTTTTTCTTTTCTTTTTTTACGCACCTATTTTTTAGGCGTAAATACGGAGTTCTAGCTGTTTCGTTCGCCCGGATTTTCGGCCTACCATTACGTGACGAAAATAGGCGCGAACGACAAGAATGCTGTATTAGAATATGCCGCTTCTCTCGCGACATTCGCTTCTCTCGGAGGTTGTCTGTCGTTGTGACAACAGCTAGGAGTTGTCTGGCGCAGACCCCAGCCAAAGTAAGAGCGCCCGTTTGCATTCCACCCTGAGCTAACCAGCATAAAATCACACTTGCTGAGCTGTCCTGCACAGCTCAAAATCAACAATTCGATGAATCAATTCAATATTCATTAACGTGGCGAGGAACAACACTGCGTTACCAGTCCTAGCATACGCATAACACGCAATATTAATTATTATTAATTGGCCGTTACGGCATTAACTGTGTATTTGACTCTGCATTACACCTCGAGTACCCTTCCACAGACTATTTCTTTATTTTTACTTCATTCGTGACTCTCAACGTTCCTTTCCATTATTTGTGCTCCCCCCTCGTGTAATACCACAAAAGGGGCCTTTAAGGGTGAATAAGTGATAATGATGAATGATGATTCAGCACTTTTTGCACAGCTACATGTCTCGCGACTTCCGAAGTTCCCTACGACAATCTATTGATGTGAATATATGTGCAGGAGTCCCTTCGAAAAAAAGTCCCGCCATGTCCACGAAGTGAATGATGATGAGTGGGCGAAGCTCGATCGTTTTCATCCATGGCAGAAAGAGAATGTGTGGTCTGGAACGCGCCTATACTTCATGGTCATCGTCATCGTTATCACGTGGAGTGGGTACATTCCACTATACGTGGCTACCTACCTACCTACCTACTACAACTACAACTACTACTACGACAACTACAGAGGAGGGACAGACCCACACCCTAAGGATCGATGCTTCGCCCCTAAAAGCGTTGTATATCGTAGGACTCTAAGCGGACAACATATGTCCAAGAAGACTATCGATAGTTCGAAATAAATCAATAACGACGAACATTAAAGCAACGTTGCCGCAAAAGGAGTTTCCGCGGACGCGTTATAATGAGGAACACGTACACACACCCGGAGGCCCCCCGAGCCGATCGCTATCGCCGACGATCAGAACGTCGAGGCGCGAAGATGATGAAGAAGAATGGAGACGCCGCAGTATTCCCGGCGCGGCACTCGCACGCGCGCAAACCGTCCAGCCTCCTTCTCGGTGGAGCAAAAAAAAAAAAAAAAAAAGCCATTAGGGTTATCTTTGACGCCGACATTCCGCCAGCCACCCTATACCCGCGGTCTCGATTTTCTTCGCGTCGGACCGTATATCCACTGGACCGCACCACTTCCCTACCACCATTTCTTTCTATCTTTCGTTCGTTCGTTCGTTCGTTCGTTCGTTCTTCCTTTTTTGCCTTCCGGTTTGTTTCTTTTCTCATTTCTTTCTTTCCCTCCTTCTTTCTCTCCTTTCCACCATTTCGTTCTTCCTTTTTCTTTTTTCCTTCTTTCCGCCCTTCTTTCGTTCTTTCTATATTTATTTACTTTCTTTCGTTCTTTCCTTATTTCCACCTTTCTTTCCTTCTTTCTTCTTTCTGTCTTCCTTTCTTTTTTTATTTCTTACTCTATTTAGGAGTACAGTAAACTGGGCAAGTTGGTATTGATTCATTATGTTTACAGCGCGAAAAAAACGAGGAAACTTACTAAGGCACACATACGACAGGACACAGCACTGACTATCAACTGAAAACTTTTTATTCAGGAAACGGGTTTATAAAGGGAGAACCTACTCCTTAATCTTTCTCTGGACCATCGGTCCGTTTCTGTGAGGCACCTCACTTAGTTCACAGCATCCACGAGCATTCCAATTTTTCGTTTTATTTGATGCACACTTGATTCACCATCATCTACATTCATCCTCGCAAACTATTATTCATCGTCGCTGCAGTTCCGCGCAGTGCGAGTAAAGCTAAGAGTTGCTTCGGCAAACTGGAAAAGCAAACCGGAAGGTATCCAATTTTCAGGGAGGAAATGAAATCGTCGACGTCTAGTCCGCGCTCAGTAGTACACTAGAGCTATGCAATCAATCGATTTGTCTAACAAATTATTTCTTGGCAACTGTGATGTTAACTTCGCGATCACAAGCTCATCGAGGATGACAGGCAGATTGGGCGAGTTGGTATGTTTCCGTGATTTGCAAGTTGAGCACCGTGTGCGTCCCTTCTTTTTTCCGTGCGGTGTGCAAAACGCTGTTTTATATTCTTACGATAAGTTCATCGTCCATAAGTTCAATGAGTGCTTTTTATTTAATTTCCCGCCGAAATCCGCTAGTTGCGACGGAAATGTGACGTCATGGATTTTTGTATTTCACGCTTTTTTAACGTATTTTACCTTTGCGCTGCCTCAGTAACATTTCTCGAAATATGCATTAGTTGAAGGAGGCGGATTCGTTACAACGCATTTATATTCTCTCTTTCTCTCTATCTTTCTCTCTTTTTTTTCCCGCCGGTAAAGAATCACGTACACCCTCGCAGAGGACCCGGATCATAGGTGCGGAAGACTTTTCGCCCCACGTCCCTTCTTTTCAAGATTACCAAGCGCATTCTTGCGTTGCCATCGTATAGAGTCTTCGGCATTGCGGAATGGTAATATCCTCATACACGCAATATCATTTCTCTTTTAAGCGCGGAGCACTTCTGGGGGCCGGGCTATCGTATGTTGTCGTATGCTGTCATCATCGTATGCCGTCGTAGCTTGGCGTAACGCAGGCAAAACCACTAATAGCAAGCCATCTGTAGCATAGTGAGCGCGCGTTCGCGCCAAGGAGAAGCCGTCTTCCTCTTGTTCTTCGAGCGCCTTGGTGATGATAAGTGCGGAGCAGGGGCCCAGGCTGTTTTAAAGATAGAAAAGAAAAAAGAGGAAGCAAGCGAAAAATAGAAAGAGAGAGAAAGAACGGGAAAAATAGGAAGAAAAATAGAAAGCCAGAAAGAGAAAGAAATAAATAGAAATAAAGAGAGAAAAAAAAAGAAAAAGCGGTAATAGAAAGAAAGAGATGAGCAAAGAAACTGAAAACTGAAGAGAAACAAAGAAGGCTGCCCAGCTCCGCACTTCCTTCAGGCTTGGCACGCCTGGTGCGAAGCTGCCTTAATTTTTTTTTTTTTTAACAGCTAAGCTGTTGACGCTGGCTTTTAGAAAGACGTCCGTTAACAAAAAGGACTAACATGTCCTTTGTGAATTATACCTGAGAAGCAACTACAAAGCGAATACGGATACAGTCAGGTGAATGCCAGCGCTCCACAAATGAGGCGTTCAATGACTGTACAGCGCAGGCCACGTGAGACAGGCCTGGTCTAACGTGCGAAACACATATACGACGTGACTTCGCCGACGCAACCAAAGTGGATGGCGGCAAGCGATGCCACCGACGTATGCATTTACAGTGCGGGAAGAGTACCCACGGTGAAGTATAAGAACTGTAAGCTCACTTTTTTATTCTCTCCGGCGAGAGACGATACCAAAGGTGAAGGGAGAGGGACGTACTGCGCGAGGGCGGCCATAGTGATCGGGACAGTGTACTCACCTGCGACAAAGAGAAAACAGAGGGTTAGCACTGGCACTCTGCGCGAGCGACAAACAAACAAACAAACAAACAAACAAACAAACAAACAAACAAACAAACAAACAAACAAACTAACTAACTAACTAACTAACTAACTAACTAACAGAGGCGTAAGTCGCTAATTGTTCGGGCTGGGGGGACACCTCCTTGATCTCAACTGGGGACCGGACAGTCAGATGTGGTCCAGTGTAATATTGTCCTCTGTATACTATGGCCAAAAATAGTAATAATAAATTAATAAATTCTGGGGGAGGGGGCACGGGCTCGGTGTGCCACCCCTTAGCTAACTAACTAACTAACTAACTAACTAACTAACTAACTAACTAACTAACTAACTAACTAACTAACTAACTAACTAACTAACTAACTAACTGAAGTATCGTATGGTAAAACTGAAAAAGTTACACAGATCTACAAAGCTAGCAAGGTCACTTTTAGGAGGTGGGAGGGAAGGGTTCAGCCACTCTCTTTGTATGTTCGTGTGTGCGACTGTGCGACTGTGCGACTGTGCGCGTGCGTGTATATATTGTCACCTGCAAAATTGAAAACTTCCGGGGGGGGGGGGGGAGGGTTGCTCCTCCCCTTTCTTTCAGAAGCTACTCCAGCGGTGCAGAAATCACGCCAGAGTTTTAAAAGGAAAGATAGGCGGTGTTTTGGGACATCGCGCGCTCTCGCTCGCCGCCCCTGCTGGCGATATGCGGTCACAAAGGGAATCGCTCGCGATGGGCGCAACTTTGCTTAACAAATCATGGAGTTCCTTTCCAAGACTTCTCATCAAACGCATCCTTGCAAAGTCTTAAAGGCGTTTCCTCTGAAGACTTCTTTGAGAAGTCTGCAAACACATTGTCCTGTTTTACGTGCGCATTGACCACGCAGCAAGACAGACTTCTCTGCATACTATCTTCAGAGAACCAAACTTCCGCAAAGCTCTCTTTTGACTATTCATCATATCGGAAGTAGGGAAGTCTTCGCGCGATTTCTTGACGTTTTTGTGGACCTTATTTCGCAACATGCCCTGCTAACAGTAATAGGAAATTAATAAAACAGGACATTTACGTAAAATGCGATAAATAGCCTCTGATCTCACAAACTTTACGAATTCTTTCATAGTAAATTTCGTACGGTAGAACACAGAAATCGAGGAACTGTGATCTTTTTATACCTCAATTTCTCCCACCTCGATCAATTTACGACGGCACATTTGTGAGAAAAAGAAGTGTAAGCATGCACAATTTCGACAGCATCAGTATATTAATTCAATATTTGTGTTTAAAGGGACACTAAAGGGCAAAACGATTTTTCGCATATTAGTTAAGTACAATTACACAATCGCGAAAACACCACTCTTACCGCGACACGACGCTTGGTAAACGAGAAAACACGTGAAAAGAAAATGCAGGTGGAGACGACACCTTGAGATTCCCGCACCGAACACCGTGACGTCGTAGATTCTGAAGGCGTCCACTGAGTCTTACGTAGCTTCCAATCGATAAAAATGAGCTGCATTGCCATCTGTGGGTGCCATAGACCTAGCATACGAAGTTTCAGAAAATTTCATCGAGCCAATGTTGCGAAAATACGAAAAATACATTTGGAATTTCTGACGTCACGCGCGCGGATATCGGCGCCAAATTTAAAAATAAAACTTCAACCTTGATATTCTCCGCTAATAATGAACTTATGATAGTGAAACATATGGCATTAGAGTTCTCGGAGTGCAGTTTGTCAATCTAAACCAAGTCAATATTTCGCTTTAGTGTCCCTTTAAGAACCTCGGTGATAAGCAATAATCGCTTCGCTTGATTCATCACTTCTTCGCTTTGTTCTCTTTGTTTTGAAGAAAAATGGCGCCCAGATGCACACCCCAAATTGCAAATTACGGATACAAAGAAAAAAATCACAGTTCACAAGAATACGATGCCTCCACGAGGGATAGCGTAACCACTAAATTTATTTGTAGAAGCTATTCAAAAGTAGAACCTTTTATTTCATTCCGTTTGTTTATATTCACGTTGTCTCTACTACTTGTTAGTGTTCTGTATCCAGACCAAGTTCTGCGACTAATATAAATAAATAGATAAATAAATAAATAAATAAATAAATAAATAAATAGCGCCTTCACATGTTTTCGAGATGAAAAAAAACTTCTATATTAGTCTCACCCACCCCCCTTTCCCTCTCTTTCTGAGTCCTGCATTCGCAGCATAATTATTCTCCGTAGGTCGCGTTAACAGCACAAAGTGCGCAAAGTGCGCCGTGAAATCGCATTCGCCATCGTGACGCCGCCGGTGTGCGTCCACACGCCCAACACTTGTCATTTCCTTCCAAAAACCAAAACTTCACGCGAGTGCTGGACCACGCTTAGGTTAGCGCTGATAAGAAGAACGCTTTTACGCGTCTTAAGATGGAGAAAAAAAAGAAAAAAAAAAACATGCAACGGAAGGACGTTCTGTCCCCCCAATCGCTTCGCTGTGCAAATACGCTTCCATTCCTTAATTCTTCCATTTCTTCTTCGGTTTTCGCTCGAGTCGCTGCTCTATCGCGTCGCGTTCGCTCGCCACCGCAATTATTCCCGTCGAGCTCTTGAATTATTTTCCTGGCGGCTGTAATTTCTTTTCTCTGCGGTTATACACCGAGCGTTTTCTCTTTTGTTTTTTTTTTTCTTTTTTTTTTCTCCACGCACCACTTTTTTCAACAGCAGCGAAAACTTCTTCAGTAGCAGCCGCTGGAAACGTGCAGGTCACCAAGGAATTCTATACGACCGGCTGCAGGCAGCGGGAAAGATAAGGAAACGACCGCACGATGGGCCAACGAAAATACAAGGAAACGGAAAGGAAGTGTGAATATGGGTTCTAGTGTAATGGTCAAGAAAAGAGCCCAATTAAGTCCCTTGGCTGTATCGGAGCAGGCACATCTGCCATGCCGCTGTCTCACGTATGTCTTTCTCTCACTTTCTTTCTTTTGCTTTCTTTTCTTTCTGGCTTTCTTTTGTTTCTTGCTTTTGTTTCTTTCTTTCTTTCTCTCTCTCTAAGACACTCTATCACATTTTACTCCAGACGTACAGACACCCAAACTTACTGCTTTCACAAACATACACGCACACCCTCTCTCATATATGCCATTTCATCCTCTCCATCCTTCGTGATCCTTTTGCATATACGTCTTGGAAGCAGCAAGCGAACCGAGAAAAACAAAAGCAAACGAAAGAACGAAACACGAAGACGGAATGAAACGGCTGGAAAACTCCGAGAGGCCGCTTACTTTAGAGTGGGGCGGGCGAAATTGAGAAGGGAAACCACGAAACGAAAATAAAAGGACCACTTAAATGCGCTATTAAGAAATCAGGGAAGGCGTAATGCGAAGGGAGAAGGCGACCGGAATCGCACCGGCGCTCTGACGTCGCAACGGTGTCATCGGCGCCGGAGGGAACGTTAATGTGTAGAAGCGAAGCAGAACGAAGACGATGGAGACCGGTCGCTATCTCGACGCTGTCCCATGCCGCCACCGTTTCCCACTCCGACTCTAATTCGTGGCTGACGTGTTCGTTCTCCTTCTGCTGCCAAAATGTTCGAACGTTTATATATTTATTTCTTTTTGACACAATTACCCGCGAGAGTTATTTCGTCTACCTTATCTGCGTCGCGCACTCCGGCAAACGTTCAACGTTTACTTCAGATGTTCACGTTCGTTCATTCGTTCGTTCGTTCTCGACCAGTTTTTGGTTGCCCTCAGTAATGTTTCAAAAAGGAGGAACAGCTGTAAAGTAAGAGATGTGCGCTGTTGGATGAGTTGGCGTGCCTTTTAAAGACATCCTGCCATCGCAATTTCGTTTTCATTATTGACAAGAGGTTTTTTTTTTTTTTTTTTTTTTAATCCAGACAGCTCTAGCAATTACCCCTTAACTTGCACAACAAGAAAAAAAATGCCCAAAAGCCAAATATTGGCAACATTACTTCCGTGAACAAGTGACATGTAAATGCAAGAGAACGAAAACACGCGCGTGAGTTGGCAGTATTGCACATAAGGCGGCTGATGTATATCTACACTCAGCTCCACAAGAAACATACCTATGTATAATATGTAACCTGCTGGAAAAACTGCATTTGGGCTCTGCTGCTCCTGTATTATATATTTTTGTCTTGTACGGGTTTTGGGGCTAGTCAAGCGGTTATGAGCCGCTTTTTCACCCATTCGCCCTCTGCAAATGTGAATTAGTTTTGTTGAAAATAAAGCGCGCACGCACGCACGCACACAAACACACACAGACGCATACATACATACATACATACACACACACACACATATATATATACATACATACACATACATACATACATACATACATACATACATACATACATACATACATACATACATACACATACATACATACATACATACATACATACATACATACATACATACATACACATACATACATACATACATACATACATACATACATACATACATACATACATACATACATACATACATACACAGACGCACACACACATACATACATACACATACATGCATACACATACATACATACACATACATACGTACATACATACATACATACATACATACATACATACATACATACATACATACATACATACATACATACATACATACATACATACATACATACATGCAACAGATGCCCATGCGATATTCAATTCCTCTTGAAATATTCCAAGTGAGGCTAAGAAATGTCCGTTTATGTAAGATGCGTCGTCTTAAGTCTTAAGACTCGTGTGCGTAGTGTTCCTATAGAGCGCATGCGGGCATTAGACACCACGTATATATTATATGGCCTCGCGGTATTGCTTAGTCACCTACTCTCGCTAGGTTTCTGGGCTCGTTAAGGATAGAAGGCAGAAGACATATGACGAAATCTTTATTCCCCAAGCAACGCTAGGTGCAGATATCCCTCAAGCATTTTATTATTCGCCGCGCCTTATCAAACGACGTGACCACCCTCAAAGAATCCCTCGCCATTCACCACTGTATGTAGTGCAGCAGGTAATAAGATTAAAGTGTAGCGAGCGGATGCGACGAAACTAACAAGCGCTCATTTAAGATCCCACTCGGCAAAAATGGAACTTATTAATAAAGGGGACTGTTCAAAATACGCCTTAGAAAGCGCGACACGCACTTTTAAAGACAAAAACTAGCCGCCAAATAAGCTTCCCCTTCTTCCACCTTAGCTCATCAACTAGCGTTTTAATTTTACAACCGCCCACTTAGGCAACAGCACCGGAAGCCAGCAACACGTAAATTAACCAGAAGCAGGTTGTAACAACGGCCGTTTCTCCATTAGGGCTTCGCTCGTAGCGGTTGCGCACGGCCAAAATAGCCCTCGCGAAGACTTTTGAAGCAAAAAAAAAAGAACGAACAAAAGAAATAGTGCTCCAGTCCAAAGGTAAAGGAAGTGTGGAGATAAGTGAAGGAATGTTGCCCGTGCTAGCTTCGCTAAATATCTTCGCGCTCGCCAATTATCCTTTAATGCACGCCCTCCCGACGTCTTATGCAGGTTACGCTGCGAAAGCTTAACAAACGACGGCGCGCAGCAGCAAACGACACGTTATGCTGTCGCGCGCATATGCGGCACACAAATGTTTTAGTACAGTTGATGAAACGATGCCGAAGCGCGCGAGATTCCGCAAACAAAAAATGAAGAATGTATTATCCAGTAAAGTATGCCGACGTTGTCGCATAAATGTGACGGCTTCATTACAGACTGTATAGAAGACAGCTTGCGTACTACATGGCGGGCAGACATACATTAGCCGGAAGTACGGCAAACTGTAAGATAGAGTATTTCAACATTTGCTATGTTTATAGCATCACTATAACCTCTAAAGCTCGTACGGGATCAGCTGTACTAAGGCGAGAGCCCTAAATTCCTTGTCAAACGTGAAAATTGACCATCGGCATCGAGGACGAGTGAGGCAAAAAATAATGAGAAGAAGGAGTAATATGTCAAGTGCTTTTCCTTGTCTTTTATTTTTGACTTTTTCTAACGCTCGTATGCTTCATCTTTGTGTAACGTTGTAATCTACATGTACTACATTGCATTTTATTGTTCGCAAATTTTTGTTTTTATTTTTCTTTATTTTTTATTTTTTGAAAACATTTTTTTCTGATGTGTTTTGCTACCTATCAGCATTTCTCTTTTTTTTTTCTCTCTTACGTCAGCGTTCCCTGTCAATATTTTAAGAACAACAGTAGCAAAATAACTATGTGGAAATAATAGTGTACAAGTTATGCGTCCCAGTTGCATTGTATTTCAAATGTATAACGATTTTGCGTATTTTCATTCACTGCTAATGCACTGCCATTATATCATGCTATAAACATGATGTTATAAATAACATCATGCTCCTATGATGTTATAACCTCATGCTCTTATGATGTTATAAACATGCTGCGGGTACAGGAGTCCCAGTCAGGCGCCGCTCGCCTGTAGATTCTGTACCTTTCTGGAAGCTGTATTCAAGGTCAAATTAACATTAATTAATTAATTAATAATTAATTCATATGAGGATGAAAAAGAGGGAATTGAGGAGAAGGCCACAGTTCCGCTGGTTCCTTAGTCTTAGCGCCACTTTAAGTGCCCCCCTTCATACGACATTTAGGAATTCCCCGTATCACAAATAAAACTAAAGAAACCAAATCAAGTGGTAGCCTCGCTGAAGTTCTGCCAGACAACTCGAATGCTAACGGCTAGCAAGGGAGTGCTCTGAACGAAAATTCCCCCTTTTTTGCATGTTCGTTTGTTTACATGCCTGTTTCCTTGTTTCGTACTGTTACAGTGCATTTCCTCCTTCTTAATGTTTTCCTTTACGTTACTTTTCAGATAGTCCCCTGTCCACAAATAGTCGCAGTTCCCAGACACAAAAAGCTTGTGACCGTATTTCTTTATCAAGACTCTCATGGAACTAGAGAGCAGCTACACGCGAGCTTTCGAATAGATCTGCCCAGTGGAGAAAAAGGAGAACTGCCCTATCTCCGCAGACAATGACACCGCATGGACGGCTCCGAATTCCGACCGGCCATTGTGAAGTCCCCCCGACTCGCACAGCAGCCGCGCGGTCCAACGAAAGGATGAAGACTCGGACAATCGAACTGCTGCTGGCGATCGGGTCGTCGCTCTCCATTCCCGAGACATTTCCATTGTTTGTGTGCGTCCAATCCCAAGCTCACATACAATGTCAGTCTCCTTTGTTCATCGTATCTAGCGACCCTTAGTCGATATTAGGGGCGAAGCTCTTTAGGGTGTGGGTCTGTCCCTCATCTGTAGTAGTAGTAGTAGTAGTAGTAGTAGTAGTAGTAGTAGTAGTAGTAGTAGTAGTAGTAGTAGTAGTAGTAGTAGTAGTAGGTAGGTAGGTATGTAGGTAGCCACGTATAGTGGAATGTACCCATTCCACGTGATAAAGATGACGATGACGCAGTATAGAGGAATGTACCCACTACACGTGATAACGATGAAGTATAAGCGCGTTCCAGTATAGTGGAATGTACCCACTACACGTGATAACGATGGCGATGACGCTTCAAGACCAGTGGAATGTACCCACTACACGTGATAACGATGAAATATAAGCGCGTTCCAGTATAGTGGAATGTACCCACTACACGTGACAACGATGACGATAACGCTTCCAGACCGTTCCAGAAAGCGCGTTCCAGACCACACATTCTCTTTCTGCCATGGATGAAAACGATCGAGCTTCGCCCACTCATCATCATTCACTTCGAGGATATGGCGTGATTTTTTATCGTCGACCACTTTTCCTAGCTCTAACTGAGTTTTGAAAACCCGGTGTGCGTTCTGGTCGATTTTGTACCGCAGTCATCACAAAGTAAAATATATACCAGCCAGTGCGTTGGCAAATCTTATTTTGACTGCCTTAAAAGTGCTGTTTAGAGCCAGGCACACGTGTTCGGTTACGTGCAACACACCGGAATTTCCTAATGTGCAGCTATTTAAAAGTGCGCGACAGTCGCTTTATCGAAGGTGACGGCTTGGTGGCTAGGGCGTTGAGCCGCTACGCAAGAATGTTCGAGTCCCGCATTTCAAATAAGGAAAAAAAATCACAGCATATCCACGGAGTGAATGATGATGAGTGGGCGAAGCTCTGGAGGTTCAACGGTAAACCGTGAATCTTCCGTGAATTTTCGTCCATTACATCATCAAAGACGTGACAAACACTGTGTGTATATATACAAGAAATTTTATTTATTCGTAAATGCGTAGCTAGACGTGGCTTCCGGTCCCCCTTCATTATAACGGCTTTATGGTCGGTGAAGTGGAGGGATAGGGGTTATTATATGATTCCGTCGAGGATTCCTAGAGGGGAGAGAGGGGGTGAGCGTAGAGGAGAGAAAGGAGGAGAGGACGCACATCCGCTGTGGGGATGTGGAACGCGGACGCCGCTCCGTACAGTAGAGGATTCCTAGAGGAGAGAAAGGGGGTGAGCGTTGGAGAGGATAGAGAGGGGGAGGGGACACGCATGCTCTGGAGGGGTGTAGGACGCGGGCGCCGCTCCGTACAGTAGAGGATTGCTAGAAGAGAGAAAGGGGTGAGCGTTGGAGAGGTGGAGGGGACGCGCATGCTCTGGAGGGGTGTAGGACGCAGGAAGGAGGGATGGACTAAGCCCCCGCAAGCACATCCAAGCAAGATCAAGGACTGGAGTCAACCTGGGCGACAGACACCACCTGCCTCGCCATTGCTAAGCTGCCCCTCTATGCTCTCGGCCATGACTCTAGTGACTGTAGTGGTGGTGGACGGCCTTATTGTACTACAGTGTTCTGCTTGACATAGATGGCCACACCGCCTGCGGGACGCTCTGCTTCCTCGGTGCACACGATGGGAACTAGAGGTGGTCTGGAACGCGCTTATTCTTCATGGTCATCAGCGTCATCGTCATCATTATCACTAGATACTGCCGGTTACGCCTGACGCAGGACAAGGTTAGACTAAGAGGAGCTTCGCCCCTAAAAAGGACAAACATAATGCCCGCGTAGATCGACCAACGTGCCCTTCGCCGAATCCATCCTGGTCAAAATTAATCACCCGATACGGCATGCCTAACATCAAAGCCTCAGTTTGGCACGCAATACATCACTTCTTAAACAACAGTCGATTTTTTTTTCTATTTACACGAGAATGCAACCGCTGAGAATCGACCCCATGTCCTTGTAACAAGCGTAACAAGAGCTGGAGCACCTCGGCAGGTTGTCCGCACTGCCCTGTTCGCGTTTCATTAGTCTACGCACGCTTAAAATCAACGAAGCCCGCGACGGCTACTCTTTCATTATCTCTGGTTAATGCCCCCTGACCTCGTCCTTGCCTCGGCAACAGTTATCCTTACACAGTGTTGTACGGAACGTCGTTCCAAGGAACGACGTTCCAGGAACTAGTTCCTTTTGGCAGGAACGGAGGAACGCCACCGTTCCATTCAGGATCGGTGGAACTGTAACGGTAACTCGTTACATTTAAAGAGGAACGGTAGAGGGAACGGCGTTCCTTCTGTGAACGTTCCACGGCATTCAACAGGCGCACGCACGCAGCACATCATGCAGAACAGGGCGGATGGGCGACAGTGTGAGGCGCGAAAATGTAGCGCTCGTCCATCATGTGACTACGATGCCTCCTGGCGAAAGACGCCGAGACTCACCACATGCTGGAGGAACAGTTGATTTTTTTACAGCAGAGATGTTAGGCTCGAGGTTTCCAAATTCCATGTGTCGTTGAAACAGAATTATTTTCTGCTTCTAGTTCTCTCCCTGTCACGGAATGCCACTTTTTTCGACCCGTCGTTATGCCGATTAAAGCGCGCCGCGCTCCCCCCGCTGACCAGGGGCGCGGCTTGGGCATGAAAATACTTGTTTTTAGAGCCGCGAAGAGCAGCGGAAGGGGGCGTTATTCTTCGAATGTTGCTGCCAAAAGGTGGACGTTGTTCTGTACCGGGGCGACGACAGCTTTTGTTAGAAAGCCGCAGTGTGCCCCAAACTTTTAGACTGCAAAACGCTCGGCTGAGAACCGAGGCAAGATACCGTCCCATGGAAGAAGCTGCACGTGTACGAGCCGCCTACGCGGTCACCTTAAACGGGTTTTCTCTCTTGATTATTGGAGAACCCTCCCCTAATTAAAAAGGGGCGTCGTCAATATTTTGAGGGCAAACTTTGCGACAATGCAATGCGCAGGATTGGTCCCTTTTTCCCCAGGAAGAGAATGAGGGGACACGAAGGGGATATCGCCCTGCTAACCAGTCTAGTTGCTTGTCAAACAAGGTGTAGAAAAAGGTCAGTGAGTATCCCTTCTAGAAGTTTTTAGTGTGCGCTTTGTATCGGCTGGCCACCTAAAGTTAGCCGTTGAGGCCTACCCATCGACATCGCAGTCGTGCCAGAACTCTTCGCGGCTTCTCGCATCCGATCGTCGTGGACGCAACGCTGCCGGTCATCTCACGTATGCCTTCACCTGTTTATACCATCGAACTTTCATGTCTTTTCGGTTTAATTTTATTCCATCTTTTGTTCAGTGTTAGTTCAGTTTGTGTATTTTGTAATACTTTTATTTTATAAGCTTATTGTTTGACTCTATTGTATATTGTTAGTTTAGTTGAAGTGTTGTATTTAGAGTGCTCGTGCCGCAATAGCTAGATAGCTGCGCCTTTGAAGACCAACGTTGAAAAGTGCCACATGTGTTGGACTTGAAATAGGCGAGCACGAAAGTTGCAGTTATATGTATGTAGTAAGGCCGGTGGTCTCGAAAATAAATTGTCTAGGAGCGTTTATTTAGATTCCGTTTCCTATGTGTAACCTGCTGTCGGCAATGTTAAATTCGTTTGATATATGTAGCTCGATGGGAGCTTTAAATTGCTCGCTTTATTTCGCCTCAGGATTATCCGACACTATATATTTATTAAAAACTCAAATGTAACGTTAATGTAACGTCACGTTCCAATTTCGGAAATGTAACTGTAACGAGTTCCTTTTGCACTTGAGGAACTTGTAACGGGAACTCGTTCCGAAATGGGTAAGGAACGAGGAACGAACTTTCGTTCCTGTTTTAGAGGAACGTGTACAACACTGTCCTTACACGACCCTATTACTACTACTAATCTCGCCCTGATAGTCCTGGCCACGCTCCTGCGAACTGCGGCAAGGTGGTCACCCCGCGTGGTAACAGTGCTACATCATCATTGCAGGGGCAGAGTTCCGATAGAGGACGGCAAATGGATGGTGCGGCTGCTAATGAGGCGTCGTGCCAACAACGACTACGCAGCCAGAAACATGGATGGAACCTCCTCCTTTCCCTTCTGCCGTACAGAGAGAGGCGGAGGTCATTCGTGTTCCTGCAGCCGCGAGAGTGACGAATTGTAATGGCATTTTGTGGCTCCGAACCACGATACATACGGCTCGAATGGACTCCTCTCCGACACCCGGCCGTACACCGAGAGACATGGAAGTTATGGAAGGAGAACTAAAGCCCCACCTCATCTCAAACTTAACAGGCGAGGAACTGACGCGGGATACAGACACACACCTACCAACATTTACACAGAGCTCGCAAGGTAATTCCCGAAAAAAAAAAAACATAGCGACAAATGCCCGTGGTGTCACACGTAGCCTACCAGCGCACACAGCGTCTGGGAGATGCCATCTCGCCGCTAATCAACGACAGACTCATCAAATGGTCGTGGCAGGCGCGACTCTGCGATTTGGACTTGGGAATCCCGTAGGCTAGCCACTATATAGCTTCTGCAAACTAAACAAACAGCCTTATACTATTGAAGACCTCACTCTCTCTCTCTCTTTCGCTCTCCAACAGCTTGCGCTGGAAAACTGCATTAGTATTTTTGCAGCTCAACGAAGAGATCATTGGCCCACGCCGAGCACATAGCACTTTCTGCGAATAGCAACTGCTGTTCCTTCTCTCGGGATCTCCGACGGTCGTTCATCCTAACGACGGTAAAAGAAAAGTCAAGCGACGCTGGCTACCAGAACACGAACCACAGCCAAACACAATTAGCGGTTATCCGACACCCTTCCTGACGAGCGTGCTGCATGCAGCTGGCAGGGCCGCCGCCATGAAGAAGAGAGGTACAGAGCAGGCTGTCACCAGCTGTATACTATAGCGTGCTCCATGTAGGCTACCGTAAGGAGAGATATAGAGGAACAACTCTCGGTGTCAACGACAGCGAATGCCACCTGGTGGAGACACCACGACTAAGTGACGGCGTCAGTGGATGACAGGAGAGTCGGCGCTCGACGACACACGAGATCCGACGGTTAAATACCGCTCAGAAACAGCGCCTCCTCTCATAACTCGTTTGTGCTGTATAGCCTATTTGCTTTCGTTTTTGGAAGGGGCTAGGGGGGGGGAGCCTATCGGAAATGAGCTATCAAGATAAGCTTGTACAATTGTAATCAAGTCCAATGCTAGATCCGTCCGTCCGTCCGTCCGTCCGTTCATTCATTCATTCATTCGTTTGCGAACGCCCACCAGGAGCAGAATATAAACCAGAAGACTGTTGGGCAAACAGCCAAATCCTGTGGAGGCCCACGATCACATGTACACGCAAAATGTGAGCGCCGCTTTTGGGCGCTGGGCCTACCCTGTGAATCAATTCTGCTGATTAAACAAATGCGTCACTGCGCACTACCGTCTCCTGCATTTTAACGAGCCGACATAGACGGCGACAAAAGCAGCTGCCTAGACGGACACTAGCGCTGCCTCTGAGCGCGGTGGAAAGCAGATGCCAACGTTAGGGACAGCGCGAGGTGACCGCAAGGTGTCATGATGCGGAACGGGAAGACGGGGAAGCAGAGAACTGAGGAAAAGGCTGCAGGGGAATTCCTCGGATACCAGCCATGCAATACCCCCCCCCCCCTCCCCTTCTTCCCCCCACCGCATCGTCCTCTCCTTACCGGACTCTCGGCTGCGTGCGCGAAGAGCCAGGAATCGCAAGAACAGCCGCGCTCATCCTCCCCTAATGGGAAATCGATGGTGATTGGTTGCTTGGTTCACGCCACCGAGCGTTGCAGCCTGATTCGGCGCCGAAAACAGCGGAGGAGGGGAACTCGCTGCTTCTTCCTTGGGACGACCAAGGTTGCCTTCCGCCTCTTCTGTGTCCTTTCTTTTACCCCCCACGTGGTCACTTTTCTCGAAACAGTTTGGCGAGACGGATGGGTAAAAGGCAACGCCATCAGCGAGACACAAGGTCCAGAATGCGCAAGTAGGAAGCGGAAGAGAGAGAGATTTGGAAAGAAGACCCGGGCGACCTTTCCAGCAGCGGTGTCCGTCCATTTCTTTATGCTTCCCTTTTCAACTTTGCTAGCATCCAGATTTTCCTATACTGAACCGCCAGCAGGCGGTTTCTTACTACTTCTCCGAATATAGCGTTGCACTCTTCCGAGTCACGCGATGCACAAGAACAGCTGTAAAAATTTATCAGCGCTCAAGGACGGGTTGTCATCATCCCTTTGTGACAGGAATGTCGCAAGCAGTTGCTGGTGGAGCTAAGAACAAACTGAAACGGCAAAACAGCGCAGTAAAAACGACGACGGAGGAAGGAACGAACACACACACGAAGCGCTGAGTCAGCGCTTCGTGTGTGTGTTCGTTCCTTCCTCCGTCGTCGTTTTTACTGCGCTGTTTTGCCGTTTCAGTATGTTCCACCAACTAGCCGACAAGTTGACCTTATTAGTTGACCTAAGAACAAAGCTGAGGGAAGGAGCTGGTGTCGGTGTTGCAACAAGCGTAAACGACATTTTAAGACACAGGCAAGCTGGGTTAGGCAGGTTGGTATATGTGCGGGGTATACATAAGCCTGGATTTCATGCAAATGCATACTCTCTCCATTGCTTGAATATCAACTCTTCTCGACATATCTCAAGGGACATAGTCATAACAAGGCGCTTATACACTAACTGTTAGGGTTTGGCGTCCCAAAACCACGATGTGATTATGAAGGACGCCGTAGTGGAGAGCTCCGGAAATTTCGACCACCTGGGGTTCCCTAACGTGCACCTAAATATCAGTAAAGGGGCATCAAGCATTTTCGCCTCCATCGAAAAGCACCTTGTTCCACTCGATGGAACAAAGCGCTTATAACGCCTTTCGGGATGCCTTTGTAATGTATAATACTGGGGTTCACGCCTCCTATTTTCAGCAGTGGTAACCCTTCTTGAGCGCGTTTTGTCGTTAGACGTCTTCGTTCTCAAATAAGAAACACTGTAATCAGCAGGCATGGAGAGAGAAACGAGAGCCCTCAAGCAAGACAGAGAGAGAGGAGAAACGGGGGGAAGGGAAGGATGGAGCGAGGTATGTCGTGTTCTACGTACTGGCGGTGTCACGATTATTATTATTTTTTTTTTTATGCTAGAAACCCCCCCGCCCCCGTACCTCGCGAGCAGTTCGCCTGCACTGCTCGCAAACATGTCCCATTAAAGACGCCATGACACAGACAACCAACAATTTGACGTTTTCCGCGAGATATAGAAATAGAGGGTCTATTGCACCTACACACATGAAAAATGGACTGTAAAACAATATTTAGGCACGGAATAAACCCCAAGAGTCGCCGGCTGTAAACCACGCCCACCGCCGGCGACCGCCATTTTGCCATGGCATGCGTGACGTCACGTGCTGCATAGAGCGGAGCCGTCGTCTCCTATAGACCTTTTTTAACGTGGGCGCCGCCATATTGCTTAGCGGGCGCCGCCATCCCTCGTCTGGCAACTCTTCTGGCATGTGCGAAGCTCCACGGTTGCATGGTAGGTATACGTGCGGCCGCAGTTTTAGTCGTTTTTTTAGTTCTGACACGGTGAATTTCGATTGAAGTGGTGCAGGCTCTTTAGAGAATTAGTCTGTGAGGCGTTTTGAGTAGGTTTAAGCCGTTGAGAGTCAATTATATGATTATACGATGCCGCGAACGAGTTCCACTTGGTGGATGCATTATATTTACAGCACTGACTTTCTGCTCGAAGAACGCGCAATATTTTCAGCTCTTTCCATTCCAGGAAGAGCAGCAACACTTCGAGGGCACAGTTAATTTTTTTTCTCGCGCTGTAGATATCGGCTTTCCTAACACGATTTTTTTTACGCCACGCCGTCGCATCGGCTACCGCTCTTACATGAAGCCGTGTGTTGACGTTTAGTGGTTAGTTCCATTTCATGGCACGGACGGCTTTGTTTGCTGCCTTGAAACTTATCTCGACTGTTTTTCAACTCAATCCAGATAGCGCTTGATCACGATCGAAATTGCGCCGTGTGTCTCTGCACAACAGACTATTTGGCGACCTACTCTTCGTTTCTTCGTAGGCACCAACTCTTGCTTTACTATTCGTAGCCGTGGTACTTTGACCTGCGATAGATAGAAATGTTACATGGGGCTGTTTATCGGATAAAAATATTGTCATTGTTGGAATAGCCGTAGGCTACGTACCTTCCGTTCATAGCCGAGCTCGAGCATCGGCGTCGATCGGGGCCATTGCGCTTCATTAGCCAGAAAGGAAGTGTTCTGAACATACCCGAGAACACGCAGAAGGCACAAAGTTTTTCCCATTTAAGCTTGCAAGCCATAAACGCCGCTGCTCCTCGTCAACAGGAAAAGATCTAACTTGAGTCCGCAGCCGCAAAGACTCCGTGTCTGGTGATGCACTTCGCATTTTTCTCCCGACAGCAGTTTCCTTTTTCTGTAGTTGTTACTACACCCAAAAACAGCACAGTGGTTCCCTGTTGACTTATTACTTGCCGGCATGGCAATGAAAAAGAAAAGAATCCGCAAGTTGACCTACAACACGCAAAAATTCCTCGACAATGACACACATCCCAGCGTCAACACACGCACTCCAAGCCAGCGAGCACGAGCCAGAAAGGAGGAAAGCGCTGTTGCCAGACCTGTCCTCCTCGCCCGTTAAAAAGGTCTATACCGAAGTTCCAGCGCTGCAAATTCTTCACTTTTAGTGCAAAGCTGAAGAAGGCTGAAATAGCTCGAGTTCCCGCTCCGCTGACCACGGAAAAAACTCGTTGGCCGGAATGCGAACGCTCGCGCAACAAGCAGCTTGTTACGTCACAGCTCGCGAGTGCGCCAGTGTTGCCCAACTCTCAGGCCGCTCGCATGTTCATAAAAATATTCAATCCTACACTAAGTCCTCGACCAAATACGCTGAACTTTCGCCAGCTTGTTTGTGAAAGCAGATGGATTAGCCCTCATAACACAGATTGCGATCGAAAATTCAGTGCCCTGGCCCCATTAACGTAAAAGGACTGTGCGCCATCACCGCCAACGGCCGTGAACAGTTCAGTCCAGCGTCAAGCCAACCCCAGCGGCCATCCATCTGGGAGCACGCTTTACCAAAACCGTGTGCACGCTGTGAAGCACGACGCTGAAGCATGGACACACCGAGTCTGGGTGTTTATGCAAGTCCCTGCTGGTGGAGGACGGCACGATTCTTTCATGCAGCGCCGTTTTGCGAGGGGGGGACATAACGTGCACGCTCATTAGCGCTCTCGGACGATGCTCGAGAGAAGCCTCCTCGTCGCGTTGTCGCACAAAAAACGAGCTGGCGCTCGTACGTCACTGTGTACACATTTGCATACGTGAGCGAGGAGGTGGGGGAGGGGGAGAAAACGCGCCGGCGGCACGAGAATTTCAACCCGCAAATCCAATTACGCGCTCCGTGAACGCGACTAGCACCCAATGTACTACACAATGAGGCAGCCTTTTTTCTCTCTCTCTCTCTCTTTTGTGGGTGGGGGGGTGGGGGGAGCGACATAAAAGCTCAGGCTGTGGCTTTCTCGGCCATCTTGCCTTAGCACACTCGATTAACCGCGGCTACATATGGCGGTGCGGTACTTCACAGCGAGGACCACGCATGAACCACTTTATCCGTCTGTAGTTTTTTTTTTTTCCTAATTATCCGTCTTGAAGTGTTTGCTCACAAAGCACTCAACGCGCTTGGAAAACGAACCATTCCTTACAAGTGGAAGAGGGTGTGGAGTGTCTGCACAGTGTCTTCACTTGTCCTCGTCCATTTTTAGCGCTGTTGTTCCAACATAATGGTGTGGGGCGAGTACGGCGATTTGCCGTACTCGCCCCACACCCTCTTGATTGAGTACGTCACCGTATGACATCACGGTGATGTCACAGATCGCCCAATTCTGTGACGTCATTATGACGTCATAGTGACGTCATCACATGACATCGTAGCTTGGTCCAAAGTGGTCCGATCACGGAGCCAATGTAAAACCAGGTGACTTGCCTCCGATCTTTGAGGCAGTGTAAAACCACATTTGATGAAAGCTTTGGAACGGTGGCGGGGCAGGATCAATACATCGACTGAGGAAAAAAGAAGACGGGTTTCGCCTTCGAGTCGTCTTAGTTGAATGCATATGGGACCCTGCGAGTTTTTATTTCTTTTATTATTATGTGTTGTTTAGGAGATGTTAGCGATTTTATTTAGCGCCGGCTACTACTTCGCACAGATAAGAGGATACGTAAAAATCAGAGCAACAAAGAAAAAAATGTAAATAAAAAAGGCCCTATAGAAAGAGTTCATGCAAGTCCACTCACGCAGCAACACGAAAACCAACACAAACAGTCCAGTCACATAGCACTGTAGTTCGCATAAAATGCAGTCACATCCAGTCCCATAGTAGCCCTGAAATCGGCCATTTCTTAACCGTCCCTCTCAAAAACATGCGGGCATCCGGCAGAAAGCGCCGTGCAAACACAGGAACAGCGGGTGTGTAGAAATGCAGAGTGGTCAACATCGCTCCATGAAGAGGGATTCGGCAGAGCGGTGAGAACGATGGTAAGGAGGAGTGGCGATCTTGGACGCCGTCCGCTTTCCCTTCGTGCATGTGCCTCAAACGCGCTTACACACACACATACACATACATAAAACAGCACGGACATGAGCCCGAGTCTTCAAATTGGATTAGCAGGCGGACCCGCACTCTCTGTTTCGTCGACTCACTGGCGCGCGCTCTTTAATTAATCGCCGCCGCTAGGCTGCAGGGAGAGCCGGACCGGCGGCGGTGGTGCCGAGAGCAAGGTCATGATTCGGCGGCTGCCTGTAGGGCGCAGCAGCGTCGCTTAGCGTCGCTGAGATCATAGCGCCCTCCCGCATCTCCGTCAGCTCTTTATGCTCGCGTGCGACATCTCCTTCCCTGGCCGTTCCCTCGCAGCGAAGGGCTTTTCTAGGGTGACGTGCGGTGTGTACCGGTAATGGCAGTCTGTACTAACAGAATGACCGTCTCAGCATTGCCCAATGAAACGGCAAAGATCTCGAAAACGTCAATTCACACGAGTTTAAATCGCGTGCAATGTAAGGGCAAAATGATGTTCCTCTAGATATTAATGCAGTACATGTACACATAATAGTATATTAATATCGCCATCTTGGACTGAGACACCTTAGTTTCCTCTGTGTGCGTGTGTGTGCGTGTGTGTGTGTGTGTGTGTGTGTGTGTGTGTGTGTGTGTGTGTGTGTGTGTGTGTGTGTGTGTGTGTGTGTGTGTGTGTGTGTGTGTGTGCGTGCGTGTGCGTGTGTGTGCGTGCGTGCGTGTGCGTGCGTGCGTGCGTGCGTGCGTGCGTGCGTGCGTGCGTGCGTGCGTGCCAGAGTCAGAGAGAGGGATGCCGGTTGCAAAGGGGATTACTACACTAGTTGGTGCTTGCACCGTTAACGAGTCAAGTGTTTATCTCATTTCACTGTCTAGTCCTAAACGGCCTAGGGAGCCATTCACTTCCCTCACTTTTGTCTGTGTTTGCTTTAACCTACATTCGGTCGGAAACAAACCCCATGCCTACTTCTGAATCTCTCGCAAAGCCCTCTTTCTCTCACTCTCTCCTTTCTTGAAAGTAGGTACATAACGACGAGGTTTCCCAAGAGGGAAGGTGCCGGCAGTTGAGGCCGTGCAGTCCCTAAACACCCACCTCGCACCAATCGAAGTAAGGGCAGTGGGAAAGGGGAGAAAGCGCGGTCCGAGGAATAATTAGCACCGCGACCAGCCCCCCAAATCGTCGTCCTTTTTAATTAAGAGCGCGAGGACCGCGGTCTCGGGACGACGGCGGTGACCACTCGAACAGAACGGCGACCGTGCGCCGACCGATGGAAAGACTCCACTAACCTGCCGCCAGGGCCTCCACCAGGATGAGAAGACAGGGTATATGGCGTAAAACTGCGAATAAGGACAAGACGCTACCTCTGCAACCCAAAGAAAGGAGAATGGCTCAGCCTCATTAACAGAAATGTAATGAAGGGAAGGGAAAGACATGAAGCGGGAGAAGGAATGAGGAGGGGGAGGGAAGAGTCCGTGGTCCGGAACGCGAGGAGCGATCGAGTCGGAACAACGACCCACTATCCCCTTCCTTTTTTAACTCTTTACCCTCGTGTCGGACACACGTAGAAAGAACCGAGTGGAGAATAATAAATCGTAAAGAACCGAGAGAACTGGGCACTAAGGTGCTCAAAGTGAAGGAACCTGGCCAAAGTAAGAAATAAATCCGCCTGCTTCCTAAGGGGATTTCTCTCAATCGTGAGTGCGCATGCTCGAAAGGAAATTTCCGAGGGATTAAACGAAATCGGGAAGACGGGAGACGGCTCTTGAGAGCGCCACTTGTCTCAAGAAGACGGGCTAGCAGCGCCCATCATCTGCGCGTTTCATTTAAAGCACTCCCTGGTGGATTACACGTCTCTCTCTCTCCTCTCTTTCTATCTCTCCATCATTCATTTCATCATAAACGAACTAACCCAGGTTTCATGCAGAATCTGAGGCAGTTGACGCACGGAAATGGTTAATTATGTTTTACCAAATGTACATGCATGATGGTATGTCAGTGCCGCATACAAACGCAACGAGTTACACAGCAGTTTACGAATATGTGAATTAAGGATTATTATTATTTATTATTATTATTATTATTATTATTATGCTTATTTTTTATGATTATTATTATTATTATTATTATTATTATTATTATTATTATTATTATTATTATTATTATTATTATTATTATTATTATTATTTGAATTACACGCAACTGGCTTACTGCGAAGTTCATTGTGCGCGTGTAACTGATGCCCACAAGATGTGGACACCACGCAGCGTTATGCTAAATGGACCTCTCGGTGCGCAGTGACATGAAAATGCGTCTTTAGCAACCTTATGAAAGCGAAAAATAGACTAAAAGCCTGCATAATCGATTCACAGTAGACAGGCCTGTAGTATACTATAGTATACTACATTTTGATTATAGTAGAGTACGGTACACGTGTGTATACAGCATAGTGTGCTATCTTCAGGAGTACAGGCAGTTGGGCCAGCCAACACGACCCACTATTTCTTACACAATGATTTGTTGAGACCCACCAACATTGTCTAAAAGTCCCAAACCAAAATGACCACCTAACGAGGGCGTCCCAATTCGTTCCTGAATATGGCACTAATGTGGAACTACGCCGCCATAGGTCGAAGTAACGTTTTTAAAGTTGGCCATTATGATCAATTCAAGGTATACCGACACTTTTACAATAACTCCACTGAAATTATATATGAATGCTTTGGAGGAAAATAAAGCCTGTCTGTGATTGATTGATTGATTGATTGATTGATTGATTGATTGATTGATTGATTGATTGATTGATTGATTGATTGATTGATTGATTGATTGATTGATTGATTGATTGAAACGACAGTGCGTGACACATGCCGAGGAAGGGAAGGCCACCGCAACTTCAGTCAGTTTAGTAGAATTGACCGAAGGCGTGTAAAAAACGGCGGCGCAGATAAAGGACCCGACTATAACGAAGAGCGAATGATCAGAAAGAAAATAAAAAATAATGTGACGCCAGACGCGTGACGTTAGCGGTGAGGACGAGAGGAGGGGGCCACGATGGCGGCGGTGAACCGCGGAGGGACGTCGGCGTGAACGACCGCAGCCACGAACCCGACGTCGACGTCGTATAGCCCGTGGACATCTCATTCTGAAAGGTAAATACAATAGCACCAGCCATTATCACAAATACCATCACCATTATTATTACTTTGTCGAGCTCCCAGCCGCAGGGCACGACGGCGCATATTAGCGACCGACAAGGGGGAAATAGCGATGGTAAAATACGGAATAAAAACAATAAAAGAACGATCTCATAACGACTAGATGAAAGTCAGATACAAAAGAAAAGAAGAAAGAAAAGGAACAGAAAATGAAATGGCCCCAACTGTACGAAAATTAAAATTTTATTCATGGAGAATGGAAAGAGACAAAAAGAAGCAAAAGAAAAAAGTTCGCGGAAGACGAGTCACAATGAGCCTATCATCTTTTTCTCGAATCCTGCGAACAGAGGGGAACGCCAAAATAGAAGGAAGAAATAAAAAAGTGAGATGCGATAACGAAAATGAAGCAAAGAAAACCCACAGCGTCCTTTCTAACGAGTGCCATTCTCCCATTTCCTCTCCTCTCTTGCCCCTTAACGTTCTGCGCTGGCTTCACAAGCTTACCCATTGATAGGAAGAGAGAGAGGGGAAAAGAGTGGGTGAGTATAAAAGTTTTGGCGCGGAGAAGATACAGAATGACGACACACAACGGCGGTGGAAGCCAGCGGGAGACAGCCCGAGCGGCAAATATCAAGCGCACTCTCCCTGCTCACCCGAATGCTTTCTTTAGTTCATTAGCCTCATTATCTTTTTCTTTCTTTTTTCACTTATTCGTGCATTAACACACATACACACCGAGTGGCACAAACGACATCAGATCACGGCTTGTTGGGCCCGTCGGAAAGGAACCCTCGAGAGCGCAACGGGCTAGGCGGTTGCGTTCGTCGCAATACACTCTTAATAATAATAATAAAAAAGTACGTGTGACTCCTTTCGGGTAGTCCTGACTTGCCACGTATATGACTCCCTTAAAGAGGCACGTTAACTCTCTTGTGGATCACACGACTCTCAGAAGAGAGTACAGTGAACCCCAAAGAGAAGTACAGACTGGTGGGCTAGTTGGTAGTGCATAACTCGGAACAGTAGCGCTAAAAATACACAAGAGACGACAGAGCAGGCGGGACACAGCGCCCCCAAGAGAGTTGACATGTCTCTTTAAAGGGAGTCAGATACGTGGTCGGGACTACCCAAAAGGAGTCACACCTACTATATTTTTTTTCCTTCAGTGTGTAGGATGCTTTCACGCATACGCGTATTTTGAGAGAGAGAGCATATGTCTGTACGTGCGTTTGTGAGTGCGGTCTCCTCAGCGCCTGCACTGCTCTGCCCATCTTCTTTTGTGACCTGTTGCTCTAAATAAACAAAGCACAGCTAGAGTGCGTGTTTAAGCGGCATGTAGGGTATACTGCGATGAGACGTAGCCGCCCGATATATTCCCAATATGATCATTCCATCACACTTTGAGACACGTTTGGACTCCCGTTGGGCGGCAGCAGTTTGAGAGCAACTGCGCTTCACTTACGCTGCTTCAAGTTCCATAAATCGACAGTTTCTGCTATTTTGGTTCCATGCAGAGGCTTTCTTTTTTTTTTTTCTTCTGCGGATTATGATTGTAACTTTGTGTTCAGAGTTTGTTCGATATAAGGGATAATTCGACTAAAACGGCTCCGATAAATTCTGGTTCGACTTTATTGGCCATGCAGTCCGCTATGATATCCTAGGCAGCAGCGTGAAATATACGCCATTCTTTCGCACGATCTCGGTGCCACAGTCGGCGTATGGAAGACAGGAGTAGCATAATACTCGGAGGCGCCATCGGTCCTGCGTATAGCGAAGAATAGACGCAGCCGTGCGTCAACAGTGTCTCTCATCCCTGACGCCGCATGTTATAGCGTATGATTTATAAGTGGGCGGCGGGTTCGCTTTGCCAGCCATCGATCAGTCGTTGGACAGCGGTAGCACTCTCGCACAATCGAGCTGCAGCCGAAATGAGGAGCAGGGCGGCCAGCATTCTCGGATGAATCGGTTGCTGGCGGGCAGACGTATCGGATGATACAGGACCTCGCATACATCATCGCATGGTTGCCATATAGTCATAGGCGTGCGCACGAGGGGGGGGCAGAGGGGGCGCCCCCCCCTCCCACCCCTAGTCACCTATGAAGGGGGGGGGGGCGGGCGAAGTCTGCCCCATACATTGACTTAGTAGGGAAGGGGGGCACTGCGACGAGCCTTCGCCCCCCCCCCCCCCCTGAAGGGGAACCTTCCGCACGCCTATGCATATAGTATTCCTGCTCGACGTCTCTTGGCTATACGTAGAGGCCACGTGGGCTTGCCAAGGGCGCAACCGGGCAGCGGCATGCGAGATGCGCCGGAAGGGCCACCGTTCCCACGGATGCGCGATATGTCTGGCTGGCTGTCAGCGAACGCCGAAAACAAAAGGACAGCACCGCGACGCCGTGGCGTATCTATGCACGCGCGTTTCCGGTGCTGCGCCGCTTCCTGTTTGTGATCGCTGGAGCCAACGGCGTCGTTTCTTGGGCGCGCTGGACAGTCCCGGCTGACGCCCATGAAACGCAGAAACCTTTGAGTCTCCAAAGAAGACCTCCACCAAGTTCTTGAAGCTGGAAGTTCAGCCACTGAGCCGTAAGCGCAACTTCTAATGTGGTCATCGATGCAACGGCTGTCCGACTTGTATAATATGACCGAAATGATGCGAGAGCCACCTGATGTTTGACGAAGGGTCATTCTATGTTAGCACTCTATACCTCTGCATTTTTTTTTTTTGTAATACATATGATTTAATGACAGAGCTCTTGTTGAAACCTTCATTGTTGGACAGCAAACACACACGCCCACACACAGAGAAAGAGGCCAGTCGAACATGGTGCTTGTCCGCGACTGCCGCTGCCCATTATCGTACCCTATTTGTGACACGTGGGAGATTGAGTATTCGTGCAAATTTCTGGGTAGCCTGTCCTTGAGCAATGTAGGCAGAAGAATGAGTAATGTAGGCACAAGAAGGAGAAAGACATTGAAAGAATCTGAGCTTGGGTAATGATGAACATGCCCAACGTGGTAGTGCTCCATTCTAACAACCATAGCGCACAACATGAACAAGACACAGAGGTCTGTGTCTTGTTAACAGAGGCCCAGATGTCTGTGTCTCGTGTCCACGCGGACACAGGTGTATCGGCGTTGTACATATCTGTCTTGTTCCATTTGTACTCTAATATTGTGCGACATGAGAAAGACATGACAAGAAAGACATAACAAGAAACGACGCGAATGGAAGTCATCCATGCGCGAAAGCTGTAGAACACAGGCGTATACGTTAAAACGCGGCATTTCATTGTACGCAGCTTGTTCGCCCTACAAAGAGCGAGGTCGCGACGATGCAAACATTGAAACCCGCGCATTGAGCGAGGAAGCTCGTGCGTTTATACCAGGCCCGTAGCCATAAATGTTTTTCCGGGGAGGGGGAGGGGGTGGCACTTGCTAAAGACCTTGACTATTTTGGAAAAACGCCTCATTTTCATTAATTGTTTTCGGCAAAACACCACTCTCCATCAAGATTCCGGGGCGGGGGGGATCCCGGGCCCTTAGAGCACCCCCCTCCCCCCTGGCTACGGGCCTCGTTTATACGAAGTCGGCCACTAGTGGCGCTCTAATGGTGGCGATGTTGGCGAGAACAACGCAAGCGTTTTCCTTCTTGTTTTATTTTTCTTCGTCGTGACTCGCCATTCGTGCTGGATGCCATTACGTTTTCTTTCTAACTTGTTTTTTCTTGGCCATTAGGTATGCTCCCGGCCTCCCTTTTGTCCCAGCATTAGAGTGCGTGCCAGAAAGAAAGGCCTCGTTATCAACGACTGACAGCGCCTGAAACAAGTGCCACTACAGTTGTTTGTCGCTTTTCCAGTGGAGCTCGCGAGTAGACGCAAAAAAAAGGAAAAAAGAAAAAAAAAGTGAAGAGCAAAGAACACGACCCAGAGCTTCGATAAGACACCGTTAGGCGCTGCCATCTGCGTTGTGAGCGTGCATGACCGGCGTAGCTGAACTATTCGGCAAGTCCGGCCTAAATTATCCACTCTAAATGCTACAAATTGGTCGATACATACAGCACAAACTTCTCGCATACACAGCAGCAAGCACTCGCGATTGTACCTGCGTCCGCGTCAAATTTGAGTTTCGCACAACCAGGGGCGTAGCCAGGGGGGGGGGGGGGGTTGGGGGGTCATTTGCGACGTCATCATGACGTCACATATTTTGTCAATATTTGACGCCATGATGACGTCATATGGTGACGTCATCCCGAGCAGGTGATGATGATTTTTTGCATCGCTCGTCTCCGAGGCCGCGGGTACGGTCGCCGTCCGACGGTCGAATTTCCTGTTTGATGAGGCACTTAAGCCTTTCGCCTAAATAAGTGCGCTGACGCGTGTGCGTCGGCTGCACTGTACAATGGTCACATGCGTTCCCACAGGCCCGTAGTCCTCAAGAAGCAAAAAAAAAAAAAAAGAGCTTTAACTTAACTGCCTAGTGGGCCATCGAGCGACAGGGACGGTGCTCCAGCAGCATCGAAAGTTGAAGAGAATGCGGCGGACTGAATAAAATGCCTGAAGTTACGTACGCGAAATAAAAAAATAATAATAAAAACGTCATCGGCTTGGCAAAGGCAATGAGGCCGGAAAGCTTACCGCCCTGTATGTATACACATGCACCTAGCTATTTGTAAGATGAGCCGACGGCGACGTCGATTTGCATGCGCGGAAGGCAGCTGTGAGGAAATTCTCCAGCTGTATAATGCGGCCGGGCGTAAATGGGAGGACGCGAGAGAAGCATCGGCTGACGGTGTATAAAAAAAACGGGCAAGCGCTTGGGGAAACGAGCCCGTGCCTCGAATTGTAAAGCAACGGGGAAAAGTACGAAAACAATAGAAAAGAGGCTGCGTCCCTTAGAGGCGGCCCACATCTCCGTTTTGCTTGCACGGCGCGTTGAGCGGAAGCCACAAAGCCTGCCCGTTTTCCCTTTTAGGGATAGCACGTGTTACGATATCCCGAAAAGAGCACAAAATAAGGTTTCCCACGTTTTCGTTATTCGGCTGAACCATTTTTATTGTTCTTTTTTTTTTTTACCTAGTTTACTGAGGTCGGTTTGTTGTGGCAGTCGCGAGTAAAGGTTTGCGTCAAGAAAGTAAACTACAGAAAGACAAAGAAGATAATTTTATGTTCTACAAGACATCTAATGTGTCCAGCATGCAATGCGAGATATACAGCGCGAGCAGGAAATGTTATTGCTGCAGAGGCTGTTATAATTTTGCGACTGCGCTTTTCAGTGAGATATAAAATTATGTCATGACTATTTTTTTAATACGAGGTCAAGAGGTTAGTAATCATAAGCAAGATACACTCAAAATACGACATCAGAAGCCTAGGTACCGGCTGAATTTTCCCTACTGTACTTGGTGACTTCTGCGGTGCTGTTACTGCGCAAAAGCCACAGCGTATACGTAATGTCAAAGGTACTGTAGAGCTCCATTATTAAAACGGTGCTTTAGATATTACCGCAAAATCCCGAACATGCCCCCCTCCCCCCCTTTACAGAGAAAGGATAATCCGACAATGATCTGGAGGGAGGGGGTGGGGTTGCTCCATTCCGGATGAAAATTCAAGGTGGCGACGCAAGAGCCGCTAAGAATAAAGAATGCACAGCCGTGCTTCTTACGAAATGTTTTATTAAATACGCATACATTCACTTGTTTTTATTCACGCTGATCGGGAGAATGAAAAACAGTCAATGAAAAAATAGTGAAAACGGTGCGAGAGCAGGGGGGGGGGGGGGGGCGCTTGCTGACTTATTGGTGCATATTTGAAATCTCCCGAGAAGAAAGACGAGGGGGGAAGGCTAGCTCGGTTAAGAGCGTTTGCTCGGGATTCATACGGTGATATGTGGCATGAACACGACGAAATAGCAAGATCGCCGTTCAGTGCATAGTAAGGAGGAGGAATAGAAACTCCGACACGTTTTATTTATTTATTTATTTATTTATTTATTTATTTATTTAAACATACTGCGGACCAACATTCTGGTCCAAGCAGGAGTGGCAAAAGAAAACATCACATGAATATACTGCATTGTCCTCCGTAATGTTGAATCGCAAGAAGCGAAATAGATATTCGTAAGTTTAATTCTTGGTTTCCGTTTGCTGTCGAGTGATATACGCATTCTTTTGGCATAGTGAGAGTCTGGGCTCTCACTATACTCTAATAAGAGTATTGCATGCTCTAATAAGAGTAAAAACTCAAGGAGAAACCTAGACGACAAGCAAGCTTGTCTTCTTTTGAGCCTTTGCTCTCATTATAGCTGTTAGCGATTCCACGCGGAGATATCGCAATGCTCTGGACACCGTAACCACAGTTCCTTTGACACAGCTTTGAAATTCACCATAGGTTTGTTTATTTTCACCGCACAGTCTAAACAGTGCAGCGTCGCTGGCTAGTCGTGGTGGTTCCACGGGGCAGCAAACTTTAAACGATGATAATCCTGATGACGATATGGCGTGTTAACACGAGAGAGGAACAATACGGCGTCGGCCGGTATTTAAACTGACACTGCGTGCACAGTCTGCACAGACATGCATATTGCGTAAACGCGTTCGAGCAATTTAACAAAGTACCACGCGGTATACACAAAAACAGAAATAACCACGCCGATGGGAACGTAGTCAACCAAGCTCCGCCCAGTGGGGACAAGACGCCTCGCAATACCGCGACACTCGGACTAAATATGCAGAGTGGGAATGTCGTCGCAGTCTCTCGGTTCCACAAAGTGAGCGCATTTTCTTGGTGCAACGCCGCGAAAGGAAAGCATACCAGACTGGGGCCCCGTTGGGTAATGACGCGGAGAAAGGCAGCGGAAGGAGAGAGAGAGAGAAACGAAGAAGAAGGGGGAGGGTAGGTGCTGCTCCCTAGCGGTGCACGGCTTTGCACGCAGGCCCAAAGTGTCCTCGCTGTCACAACAACATCTAGAAGCGCATGGGAAAAGAGAGAGAGTGGCGTCGGCAATTTGCGTGAGCTGGCGCGACTGTCAAGGCATTGTGCGAACGTCGTTAGGGGAACAGTGGACCCGACTCGAGTGTGCGCCGCAAGTGCGACAACATTGCCCAGCCGAGGCTTCTCATTCCAGTCGTTGTTTCGGTGCTGTTATTATTATTTTTATTTTTTTTTGAGGAAACAAAACGAAGTTACGTCCCTAATCCCAGGTGGGCCTCGCCTGAATATTAGTCTTTTAGCGAGTTACGGAAATGCGGTATGCAAATACGGTACCGCATGACGGTACCGCTCCTCCTTTCTCGGTCGTTGTGTTTTTTGCCGCTCCTAATTTCAGTAAAGACACACGAACACCACAAAAGCTCTTTTAAAAAATTATTGCGGAGTGTCACGCCTCATTGTTGCCTCGTCAGCCGACGCATGGTTAACGATCCGCCTGTCATTCAGGGGGACTCACTGTCACTGGAACTGTGAGCGGCCTAAGCACAACAAGCGAGAAAGGAGGAGCCATGCCGTAGTCCCGTACCGTATTTGCGTGCCATATTTCCATAACTTCCAAGAATACTCTATTTGGACTTCGCGGATATTTTTGCCGCCGAAACGCGACGCCTTTTTCCTGCCGAGTAAGGTGGCTGCATGCGCTGGGCTCTGAATCTACAACAGTTACCTGGTTGGTTTGAGCTATTGTACATAATAGTGGGCCAGTGAGAAATGCATACTCATACTCAAAGGCGCCCGTATCGTCCACAACTTCTTATCATTTGTTTCTAACGCCCTTCAATTTGAGTGTGGTGAAGCCTGGCAATCTGGGTCGGCAATTGATGCAGTAGTTAGTTTGTACTTTTCACTATTTGTGAATTGATCAGCTCACGTCTAGAAGGGCAGTACCGCACCGTATATAAGGTGAGAAATATATTTGACCATCGTTACCTCTACATTTGCGACTGCTGCTTATTTTCGTACACCATAAGTGGATGGTGAACGCGAACACTAAAGAATGTTATACAGCATGAGACGCACAATCATTATGATTCGCTAACCCCTATTTTAGTGTATGCTCGTTTCACAGCCCCATCGATCAAATGCTCGCTCTCAAAATAAGATGCTCAAGTATTGGCAGGCATACTCAGTAATGTGAATAACGACAGATCCGAAAGCTGGCTTTCCCACAGTAAGGCTGCCCTTGCGGAGAAGCCTGCTTTGGTCAGTGCATTATTCGTACATAGGGGAGAATTCGAGCGTGCCTTTTCACAGCTAGGGCCTCGTCCACGCAGACTTAACGCCGTAGGGTAGCATGCGATGTTTTGTTGGCCAGCAGCCATCTCGTGCAAACACAACATGCCAAATGACGCCCTCTGGCGAAAAGAAAAGAAAATGTTCCACACTAGCCGCCTTGGCCAACGAGTGGCGCTACACACACCTATGCGCGCGCACACGCACACACACACGTACACGCACGCACATGCCCACAAGAGCACACACATAGCATTCCCATGGATTACACGTACAGAAATACCCAGCGAACTGGACATGGAAACACCTTGCGTCGTAGACCAATGACTAAAGCATCGAACACGTAATTCGAGGGTTGTGGGTTCGGATCCCACAGACAGAAAGGGTGTTTTTGTCCAGTTTCATTTCGATTTATGTTATAATCTACGATTTATGTCGCAATCGTACACTACACTGCAGTTAAACGCTAAACACAACAAATATTATCCGCCATGTTTTCCTTGACTTAATTCTTTGTTTTGAATTCATTCGGTTGAGTCTCAAAAAGAAACAAGCCCCTCAGAAAAAAAAAAAAAAAAAACTCCGCTTCTTATGTTGAAATAAAGAACAGTACCAAGATTCCAAAAAGCACCTTCATAGTGTAACACTGGTGACGGACGAAAATCTTCGGAACAACTTCAAACGTAATACATTACATCTATGTTCTCCACAGTCACTGCTGTATTAACGTGTTAATGGCATCATGGCTATGATATGAAGAATCAACTTCTTCCTACAAACCACGTTTCTCCTTTCGCAACCCCCCTAAAAGATAGGTCGACTCTACACTTTTGCAATGAACGCTAACTTTGTCATCATACTTTTTCATCGTTCAGTTACAGCGTTCGCAGCACATTGCCCAAACTGACTTCCAGAACGCTGTGCGACACCGTGCGACGTGAGACAAAGTCGAGGTACTTAATTCGGCCACTATTAGTAGGTGCAACAAATTAAAAATTCTACTAAAAAAATTGATTTCTAGATTTATTTCTAATTCAGTCTGCTCTTGGGCCAGCTACACATGCTGCGCACTATATCGACAGTCGCTAACTCTCGAAAAGAAATACCAAGATGCCCCGTTTTGCAAACTCTATTCGCTAAGGACTACATCGATGGCCTCCTGAAAAAGGGACGTAGACATAATGTTTTTTTTTGTTTCTTTTTTTTTTTTTTTTTTTTTTTTTTTTTTTTTTTTTTTTTTTGGGGGGGGGGGGGGGGGAGGCTGTCTCCCTTTGTATGTGTTCGTGCGTTTTTATGCGTGTGCTTACATATAGAGACTTCGAGGGGAGGGGGAGGTCTCCAATGTCCCGAACTAATGCGGTATACATCCTTGATTGGTGCATTCCAAATTCAGCCTCTCCACCTACTTTCGCTCGCCCAAGGGGTCTCCTCTCCAACTCCTCAAAGCTCACACCCTTTTTCCTGTATTCTGTGCAGTAGGGCACAGGATGCCTATACTCGACGCCGTAACATTCAACCACGTTCCATTTGTGATTCATACCTCACCCGAACTGCACGCCACTACCCGTTCGCGGAATAATATCGCACGGTGCCGCAAGGGTTTGACGACCTTGAAACGATGACTTTTTCGTGACCGCTGGCTGAGTTTGTGCGTACCCTCAGAACGAAAGCGAGCAGAGTTGCTTTCTTCCTTTTTTCTTTCTTTTTTTTTTTTTAATGTGCGGAATGGGGAGACACATCATAGTGGACTACAAGCGGCGCCGCAAGCTATATCCCGTACCGCCATGAAAGATGCCGCCGGCGTCGAAGAAAAAGGAACGACCTCCACGTCGAATGAATAAACAAAAAACATAACAAAAGAAGAAAAAGAACGGACGGAAGAGTACCACGCCGTAGGCGCATTCGGCGCACGCACCGAGGACCAACGCTGCGAAGGACCATTTCGGGAGAACGGCCTGTTCCGGACGATGGCACCGACCCTAATGGCGTCTCTATACGCGTCTGTCCCTGTACACAGTGTCCTCTGCCTTGAACGACGTGGACAAGGAACGGCGCCTGCTGCATGAGCCGGAACTGGCTCGAAACATGGCGTTCGTGTGCCCGGGTGCATAGAGTTTCCTACAATATTTACTAGAGGGAACTCTGGCGCTGCGATCGTTCAGCCACCACGGGAATGATGGGTAGTACAGGGATTTGCCTAGTCTTCGTGCTTGCGGGCTTCGAACGCACTTGTGGCTTTGTTAATTGCTGTGTTTTCGGTTTTGTTTCGAATAAAAGAACGGACCGTTGTGAACTTCGTGAGCCGATTTGAATTGGTGAGCCTAAAAAGGTCAGGGTGGTGAAGCGTAACTGCTAAACCTTTGCTGAACTTCGGCTTGCGGCAAAGCGGATTCAGGCCACACGGAGCCAAACGCAGCCGAAAGAACGAAGATTAGACAAATCCGTGTACTACCCCATCATTCCCATGCTGGCTGAAGCGCCGTGCGTTGCCGCTCTTATGGACACTAGCGCCAGAGTTCCCTCTAGTGTATTTATAGGAAACTCCATGCCTGGGTGTATTCCTTGGCAAAATGGAAAGGCGAGCTAGCGCTTCTGGCTGAAGCGCTTGTGTTGTTCACTTTCTTGTCCCCGTTTTTTTTGCGCTACCTTTACGTCAGTATGTATTCCTTGGTTTAACTTGGAGTTTCATCGCACTGCTGATGCGGATCTCTGAGCTCACGCAGAAAGAAGAGCACGGTTGAGATCTAGCTGCTCCGCGAAGCGCCACAACAATCCCAGCTGCTCACAGTTTCGGCGAACTGTATCGATTGAATTTTCATTAATTGTACTGACAGTTCGTTGACCCTTATCTCAAGTAAAGTTATGTTCTGATATCATATTGTGACGGGGAGTACTTATTCAGCAGTCGTCGGTCAGCAATGGTCGAGGCAACGCTGAACAAAGCGCACAGGGTTGCAGGTTAACTGGGCAGCCACAGACTCGGCCCCACACATAGGTCAGCAAACTCTCTCCGAGTGAGTCCGCTTGAGAAAAAGTTTAGTGAGTCTGAGTCCGACTGAGTCCGGCTGACGAAAATATTCGTGAGTCTGAGCCTTGAGTGAGCCCGGTTCAAGAAAAATTTGGTGAGCCTCAGCACAAGTGAGTCCTAAGGAAAAATATTTATTGAGACAGTCTGAAGAGCCCCACTTATTTTGGCGACCTATTGCCCCACAACAACTTTGCCGTCTCCCTCCAGTAAGCGTCATCCAAGAAAAAAGAAAAAAAACGTGCTTTTTTGGAAGCACGCTATTTGCCCCATAACAGGAGTACCTTCTGATGTTCGTATGTGTCACCGCCAAACACTTTTGCATTGCAGCAGAGCTAACTTGTGTTTCCCCTCCTGCATGAGATGGCTGAAAATCTTTTTTTTTACAGTTTTCTACGACATATGCACGCGAGCACACTTTTTATAGGCTTTCAATTTGAACAGCAAGCACAGCTAGTAACAGGCCTAATGTGGCTGCAGACCACACAACTCATTGACAAGCCGTCGAGATCGAATGGCGTGGCACTTTAGTTTTACCGTTATATGCCAGGGAGAAACAAAAAGCACCTATTTCACGCCGCATGTTGCGTTTTTTTTTTTTTAATTGAAATGATGAAGTAGGAGAGGTTGGTGCCATTATGGTGGCCCCGGCTACTCCTTCTCGCTTAGCAGACAAAATATGTACTAAGAAAAATAATAAGGGCACTAAATGCAATACAGTAGAACACACGATGTGAAAATACAGCACAACCGAACATGACATGACAGGTCAGATAAGTTAATTTATGACCCCCACCCCCTTTCTCTTTCTCTCACAGCAAGGGTCCGTCATCACTTCGATCAGTCCACATGGGGCCCCCGAAGCATCCATGGCTGAGAACCACCGTACTAAGCGAAGCACTTCACGTACACTTCGACCCTCTTCCATCGGGAGCCCCCTCGTCAACCGCCTATGACAAAATAGCAAAAGCGTCATCATCGAGCGTTCCTTTGTCACCTGGGTTCGTTTGCCGCCGCTTCCCGAGTTGCTTCCTCTCTCGAGTCTACAATAACACAAACTTCTTGTTAACGCTGCGGTTCGGAAACTACCCAGTTTGGAAAGCCCTCAAGGAAACAAAAAAAAATAAATAAATATCACCAACAACCACGAATGCCACTCGTACATCCGCAGGCGCTTTCCCAGGCAAGAACGAAAGGTTGATATATAAACCACTGCGTTTTTTTTTTTTAGTTTCCTTTTTTTTTTCTTTAGTTTGTTCCTACGCACTCATTCTTTCCGTTCCGCTCGTTGCGACAACAACACGCAGTTTGTTACGCCCCATTGTCCGCCACACTCCATTTTCTTTTTCTTCCTTTCTCGATCTCGTTGTCACGACGAGAGAACGAAAAAGCGACAACGCATCGAGCTCCTCGTCGCCGTTTCGCTCGCCTTCGAGACGAACGCGAGGCACTGTCTGCGAACACCGGCTCTGCGTCTAGTGGCCGCAAGAGAGGACGCACATTTCTTCAATACCGCCCTAATGACGCATGGGGCCCTGTGCCCAACAACAGAGGTAGTCGTCTGTCGTACTCTCTCCCTCTCTCTTTCTTTCCACTTACTCGCACACTCTCACCCTCCCCCCAGACACCTTCACTCCACTTCTCTCCTCCTCTCTCTCACCCAGTGCTTCTGATTGCCATTTCGAAGCACGTGCACCAGTGGCGGCAATACTGGCCCTTCGTGGCAACCTGACATCTTTTTCCTGCCGTCCGCAGTGAGGCCCGTCCTTTTTCCTGTTTCACTGTATGTTCCGTATATACGCACCGAATGATTCGCTTTCCTGTCACCGTGTCGTTCAATTACCAGGAACATACAGCGGAAGAGCAGCGGAAGTGCTACGGAAGTGCAGCTGTAGTTCACCGGAAGCACTGGTTTCCCTCTGTCTGTTATACTCGTTTAAGGGACCCGGTTGAACGATTTTGAGCCCACTGAATCAATCAAGACAAGCCATCCACAATTGATTGATTGATTGATTGATTGATTGATTGATTGATTGATTGATTGATTGATTGATTGATTGATTGATTGATTGATTGATTGATTGAGCGCACATAAGAGAACGGTAGCGACGATTAGAGCTGAAAAGCCCTTTTTACACAAAACTCCATAAAGTTGAAGCCAGGTTTCGTGTCTTTTTTTATTATACCTGGTTTTACTTTAACTGATCGAAGTCCCTTTGTCCTGCTCAAGTCATTTTGGGGCAGGAAAAGTGGTCAAAACAACAATCTAGCTCTATAATTTGCTCACGTTCAAAAGCAGTTTGTAGTTTCTCGTGTGCATAATTATTTTTTTATTCTTCAGTGGCATATTTTCATTAAACCTGTTCAAACATACCGTGTCAAAGTAGAGTACGCTACGCCGCCTCCTTTGACCTTACCCGTTCTTTTTTATTTTTATTGCTTTTTTTATCTGATTTACAAAGCCCTCCCTCACAGTAAGAGCGCTTGTCCTGATATATGAATGCAAATAAAAATAGAGACAGTCCCCAAAATATTCGCATTCTTTCATTTTTTTTCATCCATGGTTTGCATAATTTTAAACTTCCCACTCCGGTATTTTTTTCACACCTTTCGGAATTTATTTAGGAATGTGGCAAGAAACGAGTAGCAAACCTTGAAAACCTTGCCCCCCCCCCCCCCCTCCCAATCGGTTCGCTGAAACAACTTCATTAATTATTTTTCGTTATTGCATTACCGTTCGCAACGAACAGACTTAATGACTTTGAATGCGGCTAATTACTAGTCACACAATTTCTCTATGCCAGTCTATAAAAAAGAACAAGAGAACCTCGACTATATGTCCACGACATCGCCATTTAAACACTCATACCCCGCTTCCCACACATCGATCCAGCAGGCACCTTCTAGGCGAGCCTGCTCGGCCGCAGTTAATTCCCGAGAAAATCCTCAGTAACTGTGAGACCTAGGCTTACGCTGAGCTCAACACGTATCCCTCGGATATAAGGACGCCGCAAATTGACGCGTATGGCAGCTTAACATTATGTACAAGTTACAACGCGGTGCTATAGAGGGTATCAACGCGGTCTTTTATAGAGGGTATCAAAACGCCTTTTGCTATGACAGTGTATTTGGAGACTGGCGAGTTTCTCAACGTGGTTAGGTTACAACGTGTACACAAAGAGCCAGTGGCGTAGCCAGGCGGTGGCACACCGGGCCCATGCCTCCCACCCCCGAAATTTTTTTCTCTATGGCAATTAGAGCGAAAAATGACCATTTCAAAGGAGGTGCCCCTCCCCCCTCCACAAATCAAAAAGGTACCCCCCCCCCCCCCGACAAAAATTTCTGGCTACGCCCCTGCAAAGAGCGCGCGTGGAAAGTCGCTATACCGCAGCGAAACCTTGGGATACACTCGGCGGAAGCGCCCGAACGTCCGTCGTGGAAACACCGGATGTATACAGGCTTACTTTCGGAGTCCAATTACGCTTATTGTCAGACACTCTCTTGGAAATGACGTACAAACAGTCCGGTCACGTCCAGAGGATTGTGTCAGAGAAGGGATACTCGCGAACAAAGCGTCTCGGCTTTCGCGGGATTACGAGCAGCGCCGCAAGGCGTGCGATCTGGCTCGGCGCTAATTTTCTTCTTTATTTTGTCTTTCATTTTCCACCTTGCAACCTTTATTTCCAACCTTTATTTGTATTTATTTGTAATCAGCGCTAGTCCTGTTTCATCTGTCTCGTCCTTGTTGTTTTCGCGCTGTTTTTTACTATGTATATTTATCTGTAACGTCGACTGAACCGGCGTTATTAGCGTAGAAATACAATCGTTGCTCTCGCATGGCTGTTCACGGAATCAGTTTTGCTCGCATAAAGTGAGCTTTAGACCGACGGTCAGGGAGGAAAAGTTGCGATGAGGACTGCTGCTGTAATTTTCTGCATGTTTTGGTAGCATTCATTTAGAGAAGCATGGTATAAACTAACATAGTATAGTAATAGCACCATCGATAATTTAACTCCGAGATAATTTAACTCCGTCGATAGTTTAACTCCGAGAAGTCTCCCTACATATTTCACATAATACCGAAGGCCAAATCTGGCCTGTCCAGCAGGCCCGCAAAGCGGCGCGACTAGGCAAGGCCCGGACGTCCGACGTGTGAGACCTGAGCCCCGGTCACCAAACTGCAGGACGCACAATAAATAGTTTTTATTAACCAAAATGGTGTCTTTCCATCTCTAGAATCAATACCGACGCACGAAGCGCCCGGGAAAGGCACACACTTTGCATCAGTGTATCAAAACATGATAGCAATCGGAGCGAGTTGGTAGCGTTCCGTAGGCTGTACGCACTTCCTCTGCAAAACAAAGACTACAAAAAAGAAAATACTATACAAACCAGGGGTCGGCAACATGCAGCCCCCGAAGCGACTTCAACCCCCCTCCCTCCACCCCAAATGAATGTTCTGCGAGAACGCTGAGCGTGGCCGCTGGTCGCGTTAACCCAGTGACGTAACGCGCGAGAAACGGCGTCAGCCATCAGATTAACAACTTCCGCCGGAAATTAACCCGACTGGAGGCATTCGGCAAAAATAAGGAGGGTGTTGTTTAGAGAGAGAGAGAGAATAAAACATTTATTTCTAACAAGTTGAGTCACTAGTGGTTGAACATCCCGAAACTCGGGAAGACCATTGGCTCTTGCCGCTAGCCGTCCACCAGGCTCGGTTGACCAGGGCTCGTTGCTGCACTGGGTCAGAGCTGGAAAGGGTCGCCTCCCACTTGACTATTGCAGGATTATGTTTGGTCGATGTATTAGGATTCTCTTGGCACTTCCCAGACCATATGAAATAAGGTGGCAGTCTGGGCACAGAATTTACATTACGGACTGCACACCGAAGGGCCTATCTTGGACAAGACATAAGGCTTTGGAAATGACAATGATTAGACGTGGTCTTGTAGTAGGTGAACAGATTTGATGGCTAATTACGTCGCGTTAACAAAGTGATTCCTCATTTCGAAATTAAACGAACAACATGTTTTTAGCAGCGAGTTGCGATAAAAAAGGATCTACTACATAGATACCATATTCGGACTTTTTATGTTGCCAGTGAAATGAGCCATGAAAGTATAGCGTCCACCATCCGGCGTAGCCGACGATTAAATAAAGTATGATGCACTCCCTAGCAGAATATATACACAACGGAGATTCAAGAAAAAGCCGACTGCGATTGAGGAATCGAAATTTTCACACTAAACATTGCCTACAGGATTCCCTAAGTCACAAATGATACCTGTACTGTCTTACGATCCCGCGAGAGGCCAGCCCAACCGATCCTTTTGTACGGCCGTTCATGTCACATTTCTATGGTGTCTCGGGCATTTGCATCGGCTCCTCCCTTTAGTGGCGATAGCATTGAAGACATGCTATAGTTTCGTAAAGGCTTAAACTGCGCGATGTAGATGGGACGGATAGAGGAACACATAAACACACACAAGCCCAGATGTGTGTATGTGTTCCTCTTTCCGTCCCGTCTTCATCGCGCAGTTTAAACCTTTACGATACCATGAACCGACTAGCCCAACAACATGCCATGCTAATGATGCTATAGTTCACGGCACTGAAAAAAGGCGCGACCATTCAATATAAAGGCCTGTACCACGAGGCCCTACAATATACGGTCCGGGAACGCCCAGGCAGACAAAAGGCTCGCGAAACAACGCCAGATCATATCTCGCAGATGGATCGCCGGAAATGAGCAGACGACAAATGAGGGCTCGTGACACACACAGCGTCGTCTGCTTCCGTGCTGCTCCCCGTCAAAGGGCCCATAAGAGGGCGTGACGTCATGGAAGCGTCAAGGGGTGACAAACTGGGCCGGAAAACGGCTGGACGATCCACAGATGGGAGAGATCACCTTTTTCTTTGCTCGTTCACCTTCAGTGCCGAAATCGACCGAGAGAAATACGGCGGCGAGGACACGGGGACCGCGGCTTTGCGCGGAATCAGCAGCAGTCGACGACGACGAGAGGAGGAATGAAAAATGGCGATAATGACCGGCGCTGCGCCAGCACCGTCCATCAGCGTTCAAATAACGTCCTTCGGATGACGGTCGAGTCGACGACGACGGTGGGCAGCTATATCGTGTCAGTGGTCGGGTACCCCGTAAACGGCACGACAGACAAAACAAAAGCTAAGGCGAGACAAGAAAAATGAAGTAGCAGGCGAAGATGAAAAACAGACGAGCAGAGGGCGTAAGCAGAAGCTAAGAAGCTAAAAAGTAACGGATCTCTATCTGTAACGGTTCCGGGGATCTTCGAGGCCAGCAGGAGGAGGGTATCCATTCGCTAATGGACGATGGACATCATCTAGCGCGCTTCCAAATGCTTCCTTTTTTTTTCTCTCTCTCTCCTTCGCTGGCTTAGGCCTCGCCTAAACCGTTCCTCGCTGCTCTCTGTCTTCCCGGCTGGATTCATTTCGGGCTGGCTCGCTGCCCGAACCGTGCTCTGTTATTGGGGAAGCCAAGGAGAAGCAGCGAGGCCGATAAAATCGGGACCCCTTCTACTTGTATTGCGGACTCACGAGTACGTAGGACGACGGCGATGACGCTGTCATGGCCGCCGTAACGGTCAATTTTTTCCTCTGTGTAGTCACGACACCGGGGACGCAAGAAAGGCGGCATCGTCTGCTCCCTGCACAAGGCCGCCCCACAGAGCAGACGACGAGATTCGAAGCAGACGACGTGCGGTGCTGACGTAGTTTGGACAACCCGCAATGATCGAGCAAGTCCGGAAGAAAACGCCGAGGAAAGAAACAGAAAACATGGCGTGCGTACCGGATGCTTCAAGCATTCGAAGCATCCCTCATCTGACCGCGGTGCACACCCTTAGCTGGAGAGGGAATTCTTGTCGCTTCACATGTCTTCACTTGTATAGCTATTTTATCTCTCCTGTAGTTGTGTTTGCACCACATGATTTCTCCGTTTCCTGCTGATTTAGCAAGATGCTCACTTTTCTAGCCTTTCCTTTTCATTCCCAGATTATAGCGGTGGCACTATTTCAGATTTCTTGCCTTCGTTTACGCGCCCTTGCCCCACTTCCCTGCCGCTTTCTTTTTCTTTCCCGCTTTCTTTCTTGACTTATTTATTTTTTTTTGATAGAATCGAATCGGCAATTTGCAGACCGCTCAACGCACCTAATTGCCCTTCACTTTGGGAACTTCACGCGTCGCACATACAAAATAATGCCAGGGATTCCAAGCTGACAGCATCCCGATCGATGTACGTCAACAAAAAAAGAAAAAAAGCATAGAATCGAATTTGTCCAATACAGGAATATTATCCCAGCTCTTCGCTCCTTCGAACCTGTGACGCTCTGAAAAAGTAACCTTAAAACGCACCAACTAAGAGAACAAAAAAGAAAAGCTTAGAAGATTGAGTGGTTTCCCCTGCATGCGGCGAGCTGCTAGCTTTCTTTCTTTTCTTTTTTTTTTATTTTTGGCGGCTGTTTGAGAGCTTAGAAGTGCATTTCTGAAGCTCACAAACATGCAGAACCTGTACTCGAGTCGCGAACGAAGACGGCGTACGAGGCGCGAAAGCGAAATACTACTAGTGAGATTTTTTTTTTTTTTTTTCGCTCGCAAGGCATCTCTGCAGCCCTTTCACTATCCCTCTCTTACGCAGACGCAGAAGCACATCTTCCTAGTCAAGATATCCGACAGGCAGTGACATGTGTCCGGTATCTAGGTCACGGCGATGCACTTGAACAATTGAACCTTTAGCTCGTTGTGGTTATTATTTTATAGATTTAAACTGGCTCAAACACGTCGCGGTGGTCTTGCGGCTATGCACGGTTCTCGACTGCTGACCCCAAGGCCGCGGGAATCGAATGTCGACTGCGCCGGCCACATTTCGATGGAGACGAAAATGCTTGAGGCCCGTGTACTTAGGTCTATAGGTTCACGGTAAAGGAACCCCGGATGGTCGAAATTCGCGCAGCCCTTCACCTCGGCGTCTCTCACAACCATATCGTGGTTTATGGGACGCAAAATCCCAACAATTATTATTATATCAACCTGCCCAAATTCCCGTATACGAATATCGCGTCATCGGTGAGCGCCTTCGAGAAAGGTGCGCGCAAATGAAGTGGTCCACGCAAGGAACAAATAGTCTCACCGCTTACGCACTGCGCATGCGCCCATCCTCGCGGCGGTGCAGGTAGGCGTCGCTGATATCGCCGTCCCGCTAGGGTTCTTTGATGCGCGCTTTGTCCACTTTAGCGTGAGGTCATCTGCCGCATAGAGTTTCCTACAATACTTACTAAAGGGAACTCTGACGCTAGTGTCTATAGGAGCTGCAACGCAAGGCGCTTCAGCCAGCATGGGAATGATGGGTAGTACACGGATTTCTCTAAGCTTCGTTCTTTTAGCTCCGTTTGGCTCCGTGAGCCTGAATCCACTTTGCCGCAAGCCGAAGTTCAGCAAAGGTCAAGCAGTTACGCTTCACCACCTTGACCTTTCTAGGCCCAACAATTCAAATTGGCTCACGAAGTTCACAATGGTCTGTTCTTTTATTCGAAACAAAACCAAAACACAGCAATAAAGAAAGCCACAAGAGCGTTCGAAGCCGCAAGAACGAAGATAGGCAAATTTGTGTACTACCCATCATTCCCATGGTGGCTGAACGATCACAGCGCCATAGTCCCCTCTAGTTAATCTTAGGAAACCATGGCCTCCGAGATTAGCCGGATGAGGAAACTCTATGATCTGCGGCGTCCACTACGGCGCGGCTGCCATATTTGTGCTCACGGCGTCTCACCGCTCTACGGCGGCTCCGCTGAGAGGCTCGGCACGCTGGCTAAAAAAATGGCGGCGTGGCAGCATCTCCTCCTTCAAAGAATGGCAGCACCCTAAGCGTCCGGCGTGCACTCCCGTGTTTACGCTAAACATGCTCACGACTTCCCTACGATGGTCGCGTCATCAACGGCCTACACTGTAAGGATAAGAAAAGCAGTATTCGTGACTCTTTTCGGCGAGTATTCTCACTTGCCACGTATATGACTCTCTTTAAAGAGAAACATTAACCCTCTTTAGGCTCTCACGACTCTCCGACGAGAGTATAACGATCTCCAGAGAGCTCGCGTGTCTCTTCGAGTAAACTCATATACGTGGCAAGTCGGAACACACAAAATAGAACCAGAGGACTCTTTTTTTTTTCTCTCTCTGCTAGAGTGACAGCAAAGAGAGGCTCATAGTTCTAACGGTCGACCTGGAAGTCTGGACAGTCCAGATGGGGTAATGCCAGCGGCAAGGGCCTCCACATCCCAAGCAGGAGGCGTATGCTTGGACTGTCACGCCCCTGCTGCCTGCATACCTAACGCGCAGCTTGAAGAAGTAATGGACAATGGGAAAAGCAGAGAAAAAGAAGGGTGCCGTGACAGACGCCCAGAGCTGTATTGGTCAACATAGCAGTGCTATTCCAGGTCACAAGTCCACGGCCGCCGTCGGTGCGTCTAGTTTAGAGGAATCACATAAGCAAGCGACGAAAGAAGGTCGTTGCACTAATTTGCGTTACTATTTTTTCTTGCTATTTTCACAGCGAAGCTGTCACCGTCTTCACTTTGCCGTCGTCGTCATCGTCGTCGTCGTAGTAGTAGTAATAGTAGTAGTAGTAGTAGTAGTAGTAGTAGAAGGAGTGGGAGTAGTAGGAGGAGGAGAAGGAGGAGTGGGAGTAGTAGTAGTAGTAGTAATATCTGGGGTTTAACGTTCCAAAACCACGATATGATTATGAGGGAAGTCGTAGTGGAGGGCTCCGGAAATTTCGACCATCTGGTGTTCTTTTGCGTGCGCTGACATCGCACTGTAAATGTAGTAGTAGTAGTAGTAGTAGTAGTAGTAGTAGTAGTAGTAGTAGTAGTAGTAGTAGTAGTAGTAGTAGTAGGCATCACGCAGGTCACGTGAGCGGAGGGGGAGTGAATAAAGTAAATAAAAATAAATGATGGTGATGATGCTAAAGGATGATGATGCACGTGATCTCGCTAGACAGTCATATACACTTACAGCTTTCATCCTCGCGGTTCGACGGTTTTCACACCATGGAAATGGCTGAACTTTCACCCCTTTTCTTATTAACCAATTAACCCCTTATTTGGGATAAGGACAGGACAGCAATAGTGTTCACACTGGGCCACTTCGATTATCCGTCTCCAACGATCTGGGATCGCCCAAGGCATTGCCTTCAGGCTGTGTTTATTGCGTATGCATTGTATCGGGCGGTGCGTGGCCGTCAGGGTGCAGTCATCCCAAGATGCCCAGTGGGTAAGTTACCCCGTCTCATGAATAAAAAAAAAATTAGGCAGATCCCACGCCTCGTGGGAATCGGTTTAATGCGAAGCAGTCAGCGAGTGGTTGTCTACGCTGCATTTTTTTTTTTTTTTTTGCTTTGAACGAGCGTTACGAGGTGGATCGACGAGTTTTCGTAAGTGTAGTAGTTGTGTGAACAACGTGGGATTACCAGGAACGTCAACTACACTGTGGCATTCTTGCGAAAACCAAATATGGGTACCATAACCCACAGTTTATGACGAAAAAAAAAACAAAAAACAGGAAGATAGAGAGAGAAAGAAAGAGCAGAGAACACAATGTTCAACAACTACGCCAACAACACGTGTTTCGTCGCACACCTCTGAATTGCCAAGAGGCCGTTCAATAGAAGTGTGTAGCAGCGGTATATAGCCATAGCGCGGATGTGTCAGTACGCGCGCAGGTCCGCTGCAATTGTCGCGCTCAATTTTTCCAAGCAGAAACGACGCCTGGGCCAACCAGATAGAGACGCCACGCGCGAGTCGGCCGCTCTTTCGCGCGTCGGTACCGAAGACCGAATTGATGAAACTGAAATGCCCGTCCTGTTCTATTGTGTTATGTGTCCTCGTTTGATTTGCGCCAAAAGTATACTCAGTTATGAACCAGTACCAACTAGCTCAAACCAGAATTCTGCTAGAATTGATGGCAGCGCAGGACGCAGCGCCGAGAAGTAGCCCAAACTAGAGTGTACTAGAACTCTCTAGTACAGGCGACCCAAACAGAGTTTTATACTGAATGCCCATATCACTTCCACCAACTATTTATTACCAAAACCTAGAACTAATTACGGTAATTTCCCTACTAACTTTTCAGTTACACTACTCTGGAACTCATTACCTTGCCATATTAAGACGCCCTCTGCTTACCACGCATTCGAATCAAACCTTCGTAATTATTTACACCCAGCCCAATCATTTCATCATCGTCAACGTTTTCTTAATAATTTAATTGCCAGCAAAACATTTTACAGTGTTAATGGTTCATTTATTGCAGTGTTTAGTTTGCTTGCATTTAGCTGCTTTTTACTTACACTTATTACTCATTTCCCAAGGGAGGTCCCCTGTACAGTCAACCCTCCATATCTGCATAATCCCCAATTGCAATACAGTTATTGTACACAATAAGAGAATTCTGAACTCTGATACATATTAAGAAAGGGAAAATAGACAACCACCCGTTCGTATACCACGAAGCCAAGCGATTTTGGCTTCGTGCTACAAACGGGTGGCTGTCTATTTTCCCTTTCTTAACCCTTCCGCCAACTTGGGGGGATTCCGCAGAACTCATTTGCATTATCTGATACATATTGTCACGTGGTTGTTGACAGTGAAGAAGGCTGCAACAAGACTGCGAAATTCGGAACTTTTTATTTGGGTGAACTTCTGCCCGGAAAATGAAAACACAAAATACAAGCGATACACGCTGTGCACTGTCCCCCCATCGAGTAATCTGATTATCGGTGGAACGCGTCGTCTTTTATACATCGGTCGGCGAACCTTCCAGCGTTATCACTGGTGCTCGCGTAAGCTCTCGAATAACTTTACCATTCGCGTACTGCCCGTAATCTTAAAAGAATGATTTCAAACAATCGCGAAGCTTCTCAAACATGGCGGCGCGGTCTCCGCTGAGCGTTGCTAACAGTCTTTGTGGGTGACACCCGAATATATCAAAATACAAAGCAGCAAACACACGTGGGAATATGATCCAGGGCGTAGACATCCTCGCTACGTTGACGTCCCTAGCGCGATGGACGCAATCCTAAACGCAATGCAAACTCTATCAGCTCGAAGCGCCAAAGTCCTGGACACATTGTAACCACTGTTCATAAGCCTCCATTTTAACATAAGTGAATATAGTCCATCTTCTCGACGACAATCGCAGAGAGAGGGACATTACGGCATGCACGAGGCAGACGCGGCATACCAGACAAAAAAAGATGAATCACAGGAAAAACGACTACACGAAAAAAAATACCACGAGACAAGAGCACAGAGGCGGCGATAATGGACGCCACAGCGAACAGCCCGCGTGGGGCCAGCCGGCGTATACATTATATCCAACGGCGCTGTGCGCGCGCATATACTTATATACATATATAGTAGACGCAGAAGGGCAATGTAATGCAGAAGGTTGAGGCAGCGAAACAAGTGCCGCATGCACACTGCGTGTATAGCCTGCATAGCATATAGGCATCCATCTATTGTCGATCACATCCAGGGGGCGCCTCTGAACACGCACCGAGTGTTTTATTATGGAGGGGTCGCGGCAGCTGTGTCGACGGGCCATCATCGAAGACGCGTTCAATCTTTGGGCAAGCGGGCGGAAGAACAGCCCTATATACAGCATCAAAAACATCCATGTTCCTTCTTTATTCTATCTGTCTGTAGGTTTACCTCATATTTTGTTTATCTTTTTCCGAAGAAGCGACGCCGAGAAACATGCGGCTTTGCAGCGATTCACTACATATTTCGGGAAATGGGTAAATCTTCAGATACTTGATGCTAAAAAGTCAACAAGAGAACGACTACAGCCGCGTATGTCCGCCGCGGTGGTGCAGCGGTTATGAGGTGCTCGGCTGCTGACCCGAAGGTCGCGGATTCGGTCCCGGTCGAGGCAGTCGCATTTCGACGGAGCCGGAATGTTGGTGTTTCGTGTACTACGTGATGTCAGTGCACGTTAAAGAGCAGCAGATAGGTCTAAATTTCTGGGAGTCCTCCGCTACCGCGTGCCTCAAGTTCATATCGTGGTTTTAGCACGTAAAAACCTACAAATTATTATTAGATGTGCGCCAACGTAATGCTAACGCATACCTCTCGCACTTACAGTTAGGTCAGCACTCTATATTACCGTATTTACTCGAATATAACGCAACTTTTTTTTCAGATTTTTGCTTGTTAAAGTCGACCCTCACGTTCGAATCGAATTCCGTACTTCTATTTTTTCTTCCAGGCAGGAATGAAAAGTCACCCCTCGCTTTACAATCGAGTAAGCATTTTAGCTTGTTACACACACTCTTTTTACACGGTGCTGTGAAAAGGAAAATTCTGTTGGGAGGAAGGAAGAGGCTGCGATCGCGTTGGGCGCTGCCCCGTTCACTTGGTTCGCACGCCCTACAGTGCCAGGATTTTTTTAGCCAGCCGCAAGTAGGCAATAACCAACAGCGTGTACATATAATGGGCATAGACGCGGAGGACATATTGCCACGCGCGTTTCTTTTACTGTATTCGCCCACAAACACTATCAGCAGTACTCGGCGCAGACCGCGCCTTCTTGTTCCAGAAGCCTCTCGGTTGTAGTAGATCGTTTTGTTAAGATCGCGCGCGAGACGGTGACACTCAAGATTATTCCAGAGCTTGCGCGATGACTAGTGATAAGGCTAGAATGTTCGACGCGTGATTTATAAAAGCCGGCGCGTTCCAACCAAGTTCAGTTGATCGACGGCCGACGCTCTGTTCGCCGCTATCAGTGCCAGTGTGTTTTGCTGTAATCTGACTTTCCGTTTACCGGCCACAAGTTCGGCCTAAATAAACAGTTTCATTTTGGACCTACCGACTGCTGCCTTCGTCGACGTCACGACCACGTGACATCTGGTGGAGGTGCTGCTTCTTTCATGTACCGCACGCCCCCCGTCAAGTCGTGAACCCAGCCCCAGTCGTGAAGGAGACGTCGACGACAACCCCGAGCAGCGAACAAGCCGCAGGCAACTAGGTCTACCGCCAGAGTACGGGCTTCTACCTGGAAAGACCCGGCAGACCAAGACCCTGACCTCGACCGCAGCGACGATGACAGCCCCTGTGCCGTCTGCGCCCATCCTGCTTCGGCAACCCAGGGAACCACCGACCTTCCGCGGTTCAGCACTTGAAGACCCGGAAAGCTGGCTCGAGGCATACGACCGAGTCGCCGCTTTCAATGCCTGGACGAGCGAAGACAAGCTTAGACATGTGTACTTCGCCTTGCAAGACGCCGCTCGTACCTGGTTCGAGAATCAAGAGCGAACCCTGACAACGTGGGACATATTTCGCACCAGGTTCCTTGCTACTTTCACGAGCGTCATCCGCAAGGAGAGGGCCGAAGCGCTGCTTGAAACCCGCTCGCAGCTCCCAAACGAAAACGTGGTGCTCTTCACAGAAGAGATGACCAGACTCTTCCGCCACGCCGACCCCGAAATGCCGGAAGACAAGAAAGTTCGCTTCCTCATGCGAGGAGTGAAGCAGGAGCTGTTCGCGGGTCTGATGCGGAACCCACCGAACACTGTCCAGGAATTCATCTCCGAAGCGGCGACGATTGAAAAGACGCTGGAGATGCGCACCCGACAATTCAATCGCCGCTCGACGCCAGCGTACGCAGACGTTCAATCCCTCTGCTCCGACGACCTACGCGAAACGATCCGAGCGATCGTTCGGGAGGAACTGCGCAAGCTCTTACCCTCGCCGCAGCCTCAAGTGGACTCAATCGCTGACATTGTTCGTGACGAAGTCCAGCAAGCGTTTGGAATTCCCGAACAACCACAGCCCCAGCCGCAGGCCTTGAGTTACGCTGCTGCAGCCCGACGCTACGCACCCTCTCCACGCCCCCGTCAGGACGCCGCACAGCAGCACTACCGTCGCCAGACGCCGCCGCCACCACCACCACCGCCATCTCGCCCGCCTGCCGGCCAGCGGTACACGCCGAGGAAGACCGATATCTGGCGAGCCCCCGACCACCGTCCACTCTGCTACCATTGCGGAGAAGCCGGCCACACGTACCGCCGATGCCAGTACAGACAGATGGGGCTACGCGGATTCGCCGTCAACGCACCGCGTCCGCAGCCAGGCGAACGGCCTCGTGACATCGCCGACTACCTCACAGGAGCGCAGTGGACACCCCGACGACCTTCCCGTTCGCCGTCGCCAGGCCGCTACACCTCACCGCATCGCAGGCAGTACACCAGTCCGGCTCGGGGCCGATCTCCGAGCCCTTACCCGGAAAACTAAGGGCAGCAACCGATGGAGGTGCGGTTGCTGTACGTCGAACTACCGAAGATCCTCCGCCGACGCCGACGATGACGCCGCGACGAAACCTGCTGACCACGACGCGAAGCAGACATAGCCCTGCCGACGAAACTTCGCGGACCGAGCTAGATCTGACGACGCAGCACGATGGAAGCAGCGCAACAAATCGACGCAGCCGTGACCCGACGCCGCGAGCTAACCGCAACGCAAGACGACGGACTAGCGACCTCGACGTTTTCATCGACGGTCACAACGTCACCGCTCTCGTCGACACTGGTGCCGACTATTCTGTCGTCAGTGGGCCATTTGCCGCCAAGCTGAAGAAAGTAAAGACCGCTTGGAGTGGACCCGAAATCCGGACAGCTGGAGGCCACCTGATAACGCCAATTGGAGTCTGCACGGCGAGAGTCACCATCAATAACCGGACTTATCCTGCGAGCTTTGTTATCCTACAACACTGCTCAAGGGATGTGATACTTGGAATGGACTTCCTAAGTGACCACGGTGCCGTCATCGACCTAAGGTCTGAGTCGATAACACTAACTTCAGAAAAAGCGCTGCCTACCCAGACGACGCCGGGGAACCATGCATTGAAAATCATAGACGAGCACGTCACCGTTCCGCCTCTCTCCAGCGTCATCATTTCCGTCGGCACCGAAAAACCCACAGACTTCGAAGGCGTCATCGAGGGCGATCAGCACCTGCTTGTAAACCATCAGATTTGCGTCGCAAGAGGCATCGCCGAGTTGCGTGAAGGGAAAGCAACAGTCATGCTCACGAACTTCAGCAACGAATACAAGCATGTGAGCAAAGGCACGACGGTCGCCCACATCGAAGAAATTGTGGAAGCCAGCGACACCCTCGCCCTCGCCGAGTTTACCGAACATGCTACGACGAACCAAGCTCACCAACTAACTTTCGACGTCAATCCGAGCCTTCCGACGCAAAAACAAGAACAGCTCAAAAATCTGCTTCTGCAATTCAAGGACTGCTTCTCATCGTCGTCAAGAATTCGACAGACCCCAGTCGCCAAACATCGTATCATAACTGAAGAAAGTGCCCGACCAGTCCGTCAGAGCCCGTATCGAATTTCGACGCGAGAACGCGAAGCCGTAAAGAAGCAAGTCGACGAAATGCTACGCGACGACATAATCCAGCCGTCCAAGAGTCCCTGGGCGTCTCCCGTGGTGTTGGTGAAGAAGAAGGACGGGACGCTACGTTTCTGCGTCGACTATCGTCGCCTGAATAAGATCACGAAGAAGGACGTGTACCCCCTCCCACGGATAGACGACGCCCTGGATCGACTCCACAACGCGAAGTACTTTTCGTCGATGGACCTGAAGACGGGCTACTGACAAATCGAAGTCGACGAGAGAGACCGAGAAAAGACTGCCTTTATAACACCAGACGGCCTGTTCGAGTTTAAGGTCATGCCTTTTGGTCTTTGCTCGGCCCCCGCGACCTTCCAACGCGTTATGGATACTGTACTGGCTGGCTTGAAGTGGCAGACTTGCCTTGTGTACTTGGACGACGTTGTTGTGTTTTCCTCGAACTTCGACGAACACCTGCGGCGCCTTGAAGCTGTACTTCAAGCAATCAAGACCTCCGGACTCACCCTCAAGCCAGAGAAGTGCCGCTTCGCGTACGAAGAACTTTTGTTCTTGGGCCACGTGATAAGCAAATCCGGAGTACGCCCCGACCCGCAAAAGACAACCGCCATCGCGGCTTTCCCGCCACCCACCGACAAGAAGGCCGTGCGTCGATTTCTCGGCTTGTGTGCCTATTACAGGCGGTTCGTTAAAAACTTCGCCCGCATCGCCGAGCCTCTCACTAACCTCACCAGGACCGACGTCGAGTTCAAGTGGGAAACGCCGCAGGAGGAAGCATTTCAAGAACTAAAACGACGCCTGCAAACGCCTCCGTTACTTGCGCATTTCGACGAACACGCCGAAACAGAAGTGCACACCGACGCGAGCAGCGTAGGACTCGGCGCCGTCCTTGTGCAGAGGACGGACGGACTGGAAAGGGTTATCAGTTATGCTAGCCGGTCACTATCAAAGGCAGAGGCCAACTACTCCACAACAGAAAAGGAGTGCCTTGCCATCATCTGGGCTACATCAAAGTTTCGCCCCTACCTTTACGGCAGGCCTTTCAAAGTTGTGAGCGACCACCACGCCTTGTGCTGGCTAGCTAGCTTGAAAGACCCTTCTGGTCGCCTCGCACGGTGGAGCCTGAGACTTCAAGAATTCGACATTACCGTCGTTTACAAGTCCGGAAGAAAACACTCTGACGCCGACTGCCTGTCTCGTGCTCCCCGTCGACCCACCGCCGCTGGACGACCAGGATGATGACGGCTTCCTGGGAACCATAAGTGCCGACGACTTCGCCGAGCGACAGCGAACGGACCCGGAACTCAGGAGCCTTATCGAATACCTCGAGGGCAAGAGCACCACTGTTCCCAAGGTATTTAAGAGAGGACTGGCGTCGTTCTTCCTGCGAAACGGAGTCCTCCTAAAGAAGAACTTCTCGCCCCTTCGAGCCAAACACCTTCTCGTGGTTCCATCAGCAATGAGACCAGAAGTCCTCCAGGCCCTACACGACGACCCGACGGCTGGACATCTCGGTGTTTCCCGCACGATCGCAAGAGTACAGGAAAAGTACTACTGGCCGCGCCTTGCCGCCGACGTCGCCCGCTACGTAAGGACGTGCCGAGACTGTCAGCGACGGAAGACACCCCCAACAAGACCAGCAGGCTTCCTTCAGCCGATCGAGCCTCCTCGGCGACCGTTCCAGCAGATCGGGATGGACCTCCTGGGGCCGTTCCCAACGTCGACTTGCGGAAACAAATGGATCGTCGTAGCCACCGACTACCTCACCCGCTACGCCGAAACAAAAGCCCTGCCCAAAGGCAGTGCCGCCGAGGTGGCCAAGTTCTTCGTTGAGAACATCGTCCTTCGACACAGCGCCCCAGAGGTTCTCATCACCGACAGAGGCACGGCGTTTACGGCTGACCTAACCCAGGCGATCTTGGGATACAGCCACACAAGTCACCGCCGGACCACCGCGTACCACCCACAGACCAACGGCCTGACCGAGCGTCTAAATAAGACCATCGCCGACATGCTGGCCATGTACGTCGACGTCGAACACAAAACGTGGGACGCCATCCTTCCGTACGTGACCTTCGCATACAACACGGCCGTGCAAGAAACGACGCAGATGACGCCATACAAGTTGGTCTACGGACGGAGCCCGGCAACGACGCTCGACGCCATGTTACCAAACATGACCGACGAGGAAAACATGGACGTGACCACCTACCTACAGCGCGCCGAAGAAGCACGACAGCTCGCCCGCCTGCGGATCAAGAATCAGCAGACGACTGACAGCCGCCGCTACAATCTTCGACGACGCTTCGTGGAATACCAGCCCGGCGACCGCGTTTGGGTGTGGACGCCCATACGACGACGTGGACTTAGTGAAAAACTTCTGCGACGCTACTTCGGACCGTACAGGGTGCTTCGACGTCTCGGCACACTCGACTACGAGGTTGTCCCCGACGGCATTTCGAACTCTCAACGGCGCCGTGCGCGACCTGAAGTCGTCCATGTCGTGCGCCTCAAGCCGTTTTACGCGCGGTAGTGAACCTGAGGACTGTACATTTTTTTTCACTGGACTTTCTTGCTTGTGCGTATTGTTTATTCAACTTTCTTGATTTATTGTCGTTATTTATTGTTGCATGTATTTTTCCCATGTGTTCTGTTCTAAGCATCGGGACGATGCCTTTTCAGAGGGGGGCATTGCCACGCGCGTTTCTTTTACTGTATTCGCCCACAAACACTATCAGCAGTACTCGGCGCAGACCGCGCCTTCTTGTTCCAGAAGCCTCTCGGTTGTAGTAGATCGTTTTGTTAAGATCGCACGCGAGACGGTGACACTCAAGATTATTCCAGAGCTTGCGCGATGACTAGTGATAAGGCTAGAATGTTCGACGCGTGATTTATAAAAGCCGGCGCGTTCCAACCAAGTTCAGTTGATCGACGGCCGACGCTCTGTTCGCCGCTATCAGTGCCAGTGTGTTTTGCTGTAATCTGACTTTCCGTTTACCGGCCACAAGTTCGGCCTAAATAAACAGTTTCATTTTGGACCTACCGACTGCTGCCTTCGTCGACGTCACGACCACGTGACAATATTTTCTTCTTTTTTCCTCCTTGAAGACGTTCCCCCTGCCGCACTACTGGCAATGTATACGTATTC